>JARYGA010037960.1:0-46847 GCA_030545235.1 Helianthus tuberosus
ATGTAAGAAGGCTGACCAACGTCTTCTTGTACTCCCGAGGGACCACTAACGAAAACGTTATTGCCATATTCTTCCTGTCCGTACGAGGGAACGTAACCGGGTTCATAATACGGAGACCTATAACCTTGATCATGGCTACACGCGTTCAAATCTGGTAACAACGGTTGGTGGGGCATAGTAGACTAAAAAAAACCCAACGGGTAAAAGATAATTTTAAGTTTAACGCCGAATAGAAAATGTAAATATATATACTTACCTCGTTGAGGTCTGGCAACAACGATTCATTATGATGGAGACGATAGCCGGACACGACCTCGTGCGCGTGATCATCATTTCCACCCCAATCGTAAGAATCAGGGACATTAGACCCCGCCTAATACAAACGGTGTTGCTAAATCAAAACTTTGGCAGGATTGAAAATCGAGGAACGGGACTAGTCGACAAGATGCGGGTTTCACCCCTAACTTGAAGATTTCGTACCATAAGTGTGGTTGGTATTCGTCGGGTCAAGAAAGTTAATTCCGACACTTTGACGAGGGTCCACTAGAGTTTGAATTGGAAACTTACCGTCAAGATGTGGATCTCACTCCTAACTTGATGGCGTAATTTCGTGCAAAATTGAATAAGCGGATTGAGAGTCATTCACCAAATTATGGGTTTCACGTCTATTTTGGTGAAATCATCTCGTTTGTATAATACGAGTGTCTTCAACGAATATTTTATTTAATATTTAAAAAAATATTTTAATGTACTTTTTATAATATTTAAAAAAATATAACAGGTTTAATTAATTTTATAAAAATATTTCATATAACATTTATTAATTAATTTTTATCCTATTTGAAAAATATAACAATTTTAATGTATTTTGTATTAACAATTGTATAATAATTTTTTAGCAGAAAAAATATAACATTTAACAAAAATATATATTGTTCGTGCCTGATCAGTTTTGTACGAAACTTCAGGGTAAGCGGGTGTCTCGTCACCCAATGACTCTTGCACGGGTGGATCGTCACCCAATGACCCTTGCATGTAAGAAGGCTGACCAACGTCTTCTTGTACTCCCGAGGGACCACTAACGAAAACGTTATTGCCATATTCTTCCTGTCCGTACGAGGGAACGTAACCGGGTTCATAATACGGAGACCTATAACCTTGATCATGGCTACACGCGTTCAAATCTGGTAACAACGGTTGGTGGGGCATAGCAGACTAAAAAAAAACCCAACGGGTAAAAGGTAATTTTAAGTTTAACGCCGAATAGAAAATGTAAATATATATACTTACCTCGTTGAGGTCTGGCAACAACGATTCATTATGATGGAGACGATAGCCGGACACGACCTCGTGCGCGTGATCATCATTTCCACCCCAATCGTAAGAATCAGGACATTAGACCCCGCCTAATACAAACGGTGTGCTAAGTATTTCATAAAAAAAAGAGAATAAGTTAAAAAAAAATGATATACCACACTGCTATCCGAAATAAACATGCTCGTGTCCGCCTCAGACGGCTCACCGAAAACATAGTTGTACCAAGACATGTTTGTTAGTGAATGTGAATATATAACGAAGACGATATGTCTTCTTCGTCGTTTAAATAGAGGAAGAAGAATTCAAATTCAGAATTGAATACGACTCGTATAGCCCTATACGATGCGTATAGGGCTTACGTCAATCACTTTACGTCACTCAACAGTGACAGAAAGCTGATCGTATTTTCTAAAAAAAATGATACGCATCATATAGGCCTATACGATGCGTATTACTTTAACCCCGTGAGACAGTGTCAGCCTTTGACTGACACAGTATTGAGTTGGTTAATTAATTCTGTGTCAGTCAAAGGCTGACACTGTCTCACGGGGTTAAAGTAATACGCATCGTATAGTCCTATACGATGCGTATTGAGGGTGTCGATTTAATAAGCCAAGGTGTGCTAATAATACGACCCTTGTGCTAATCGGTCTATATTATAACAATAAGTTGACATTAATAAGTATATATTTTTAGTATTAACTGCTTACAATCTAAATACTTTTAGTGACAACTAACTTTCCATTAAACTGTTTAAGATATTAAATACGTCTAATACAATTAAACTTTCCCTTTAATAGTATGATTATGAGGTCTTCTTTTAGGACTTTGTACCTAGGTTTTAAAATACTTAAATATAGAAAAATACTTTAAGAATTTGTAGCAACTAACTAATTTCAATCGTTGTACCATGATAAATATGTGCACTCTCTTGGTGAAGATGAGAAATATGTTTTGTAGAAAGTGTGTTAAACAAGGGACCTCAACCATCCTACTTCCCCTTCTTTGTCTTATTTGTTTCTTTTGTAACATTTATTTACACTAATTCTAAACTAGTTTTTTTTTTTTCAATTTTGTATTGTATTATGCTTATCAAACAATATGGTACCTAGAAAAAAGTTCATACAAACTCCTCTTTCCGTCAACTTCTTATATCCGTTATAATTTTTTATTTAGAATTTCATTTTTGCTTTTGTCTTTTTTTTCTTTTCATTAGGTTGTGGTTTATGGTTTCATTCCTAGTCTTCTAAACTTGTGGTGGTTATGATCATAGACACGTGGTAGTGGTCTATTAGGGTGATGTTTGTTTTCTTGTGTTTTATATTCTTCAAGTCGACATTCGGTGTCGTGGTGTTTTATATTCTTGAAGTCGATATTAGGTGTCATGGTGTTGATGGATGAAGTAATGAGGAGTAAGACAAATTAGAGTTAAAACAATCATGTAATGTTCAAAACATGTTTTAAATTTTAAATAATGTTTGTATATTAACATATTTACTTTTCTTTTTATATAAGTATACTTTTACTTTTCAACTTAGTGTCATAGGGGATCCGGCAAGTAGAACTAGCCGACTAGGTTTTTATTTTAATAGTCGTTTTATTATTATATTTTCCCGTGCCCGAATAAAACGAAGTTAGAACACAAATTAGTCACTCATTTAAGCAAGAATTAAATTCCCAAATAACACAAGGTTAAACTAAATGATAATGGTGATAACATAAGTTTTTTTTGTGTAAAAAGGACAAATTTAATTTGTTTATTACGATCTTTTACCTTATTAAACACGTTCTCTCTCTCTCCTCTTGAGTTACATCTATGTTTTTTAGCTCGCAAATAACATATCTATCTCTTTTCTCATATTAACACAGCCGGTATACTTCTCTTCTCATCAATATGTCACATTTGAATCATCAAACCAACATTTCATTTTGAATTGTTAGTGAAGGAGGGTATCGTATAATCTGGATCCTTTATCCCTCTTGTATTCTCATTCCCTTTATATAACCTACTGCTTCCATGTCAAGACGAGCAGGCCCTTTATTGTCCCTACTGCTTCCGTGTCTCGAATAGAAGACACCATGTTCTTATCTCAACATGCCTACGCAAATGAAAAATTGAAATTTGTAGCAATGCCTTCGTATTGATCATTGAGACCGGAGATAAGCTGAAGAACTAATCGATCATTATCGACAGGGTTTCTGACATTTGCCAGTTGGTCAACGAGTACCTTGAGTGCTTGACAGTATGCAGAGACGTTTGGAAACCCATCAAGACGAGTGGTTGAAAATTTATGGAGGAAGTGGATGGCTCGAGAACTTTTGTTATCCTGGAAGATGTTCTCGAGAGCGGTCCATGCGTCGTGAGCGGTTGTGTTCGGTTTGAGAATTGTATGAAGAAGGTCATTGGAGAAGGTGCTGTAAATCCATTGGAGAACGATGGCATCGAGACGATCCCAGTCATCCACGTATTTGGGTTGTTGCTTGTCTTTGTCGCCTTCTTTAGAAGACGAAGCAGACGAGACAAGTTTAGGTGAGAGATGATCGATAACCAAGAACGCATGACATTGAATCTTGAAGAGTTCACTCCAAGACGTATATTTCCTAGTTTCCATCTCTAAGGTAATTGGGATGAGGGTTTTGATATTTGATATTGTGGACGCTGGATGGATCTTAGATTCCATGGTTGCGAGATGATAGGTGAGATTGGAGAAGGAAGAGATGTAGGGAAAGAAGGAGGGTTGTGAGAGGAAGAGTGGTGGATCGACTAGGGTTAGCTCTGGGCTCGTGATACCATGAAAGAGGGTATTGTATAAATTGAATCCTTGATCCCTTATGATCTCATTCCCTTTACATAAACATAATACAAATCACCTATCTTTGGATATGATGTAACCGAATATTTGCACACAACCATCTTCAGATCGATGTGGAATTTGAGGGGTTGAATTAGGATTTTGGATTCGGGGGAAACCTTTTATAAATTGGGGGGGGGGGCACTTGCAACATGTAATGACTAAAATAACCTCACGTTTATGGCATGCGAGGGTGTTAGTGTTACTTTTTAACAGAGCATTAACGTTAACACCTTTAACCGTTACAAATTCAAAAGCTAATACGGTAATACCCTAATTAGTGATTTTAACTATTGGTACCTTAGTCTATTACTGTCTATTACTTTGTGCAAACCACATGCACTAACTATGTAATTAACTCTTCATGATTTGATATTAGTTGATGAAAGTTAATTCAAGTAGTCTAAAAAAATAAAAGTTAATAAATCATCAAATTCCTATTGAGTTGTATGTCATACGTGTATAATTCGATTAGATGACCTTAGGGATTTACTTATAAGGCTAGGGGGTGTGGCTTAACGCCACCCCGCCACCTCAGCCACCATAGAGCCCTGGGGCGCCATCGACCACACCGCCGCGAGTATAGGGGGGGCGCCATTATCCTTCCGCCAGCACGTTAACGAGCAAATTTGGCATTTTCGAAGTTGATGGTTTTTAAAGGGGGACGCTATCGTGTAAAGGGGGGGTATGCAAGTTAAAGGAAGAGACTTTAAAGCCCACTGTGTGACGTGACGCTGAGGTGATGTAATAAAGCCCCTAAGGGCTTTATACCACACCATCCAGCCTAATAAATTATAGATTTCTTAGAATGTACACAAAGATGTATTCATGACATATTGATATCTTTTATGGTATGCCCTCATAAAACTCCAAAGATTATATTCTTCTTTCGAGCATGTGATGTCTAAGAAATAGAATAATTTTGGTCAACAAGTATTATTTTCCCCTTACTTTTAAAGATTATAAATAGTTCATTCAACTATTATTTAAAAAATATTTTTATAACCAACCGATCTCATAGCAATCCAGTCTACTCTCTTCGATCTATAATGTTTTGTTTATTTTCGGTCTCAACCTGATCCGGTAAACAATCTATTTCACGTTTGAAGAAAGAATTGAAATTCTCCTAGAACTCTCTTACACAGTCCCACAAGTTACAATCTTTTAATTTAAATTAATTTGTTTATTTTTGGAGTCAAACTCAGAGTTCCATGGGTTTCTCTTAGCTTCCAGATTTTAACGCCTACGAAGACAATAATTTCATAGTTTGACTTCTAATTTTTGTTTATTGAGATTTTTTATGATCATAATTTTTACAACACACACACATATATCAATGAAGAATTCTGATTTAAACGTTGACAACTTCATAAAGATTTTTGAGAAGTAACCAATAGTTGAGAGGGTACAAGAGAAATCTCAAATCCGCCACGTTTTGGTTCTATCATTTTTTTTAAAGATATACAAAATACAACTTTTTAATATTATTCACTTTAAAATTAAAAAAAAAAGTAAAATGTTGTTTTTCTGAAAGGTCAAAGACACTATGTGACAAACAATGGGCCAGTCTAACCAATCTACATGGTATAATTGCATGTCTTTTCACACATTTGGATGATGCAAATATGTGTTAATATATACATATATCATACATATATATATATCATACACATGTGTTCTGAAAACTTACATACATAACGCCTATAAAATCATTCACTCATAAAATAAGGCCTTCCAACGTTTTTTAAATGCTTTGTACATAAACCACCATCGTGTATAGATACATATACACGCACCGCTGTTTTCTTCTTATCATTACAAATAAATAGACATGGTGATGTAATATATACATTCTTGGTATTCAATCACTAAATATCATTTACTATATTTATATATACATTAAACATAAATAGACATGGTGATGTAATATATACATTCTGGTATTCAATTACTATATTTACATATAAGATTCATACCTTAAAATAACAAACTAAAGCTATCTATGTTTTTTTCTTCACAAAAGTAACACAGATATATACACTTATACACATTTTCACATACAATAAATAAATTATCTTTGTTCCCAGAAATTCAAACAAAAGAAAATAAATTTATTTTTTTTTATATAAAATAAATTTATTTTTTTTATATAAAATAAATATAAAAAAATTATTTGATTCATTCTTATAACTTTAATTCATTTGTTTTCAAATGAACACCACCAACAATAACACAACATAACTTCAAACACAAAATCACCAGCAGCTGAAGAATCATTCTTCAACTGCAAAAATGGCAATTAATCAATTAGCTCTCCAGAAAACCAGTCATTCGAAGAACACAATTCCTCATTTCACTCAAATCTCTTCCTTTCAAAGTCCTTCCAATCCCATAACAAACCGAAAACGCCATTTTCTCCGCCAATCGCCGCCTCACCAACACGTGAGGCGGCACCATTTCCCCTTCATCTCCTTCATATTCATATAAACTCGGTTCCATATAACCACACCACGATATATTCACAGGTATATTCACCGGTTTGGGTTTCTCAACCTTTTTCCTCTTTGATCTTCTCGAATCGTCAGCATCCAAATCCGTAAAACATTTTAAAAAACACTCGTCATCATCCACGTTGTTGTTTATAGTGAACACGACGTCTGATTCTTCGAATTCTTCAGCCATTGAAACCTGGGTTCAGGTCGAATACCCTAGTTGAATCAGATTATTTAAAAACCGATTGAAAGGGGTTTGGTGCAAAAGGTAGAGCGTGTGAATGATAGAGAAGGGGATGGATTATATATATAGGGGACGGAATCGCTGTCGTCTTGAGTACTCAATCATTCTCTGTCGTTTGAGTGTGGTCCCGGGTTTCTCTCTCTAGACGTTTATGGTTTCTCTGTCTAAAAGTTATTGAATGTATGCCTAAATTGTTACAGCTCACTATAACCGGCTTACTTGTGGCTCACGTAACTGTGTACAACCAAACTTGCATCAAGTACCTCTTACGCTAGGTCTCCGTGGATTACGTTGTGAATAGGTTTTTTTTTTTTTTTTTTTTTGTTTTTTGTGTTTACAAGTAGAGTTGCGTGGTGTACAACCTAATTAAATTTGAATGATTTGTTTACTTGTTTTGATTACATGAATCGGACTCGAATAAACCAAAATTTGAATAATTATACGGGTATTTATTACTTGAATCAAACTCGAAAAACCAGAAGTTTGATTCGAATTATACGGGTATTTATTACTTGAATCAAACTCGAATAACCAAAAGTTTGATTCGAACGAAATTCCATTAATGAAATAGAATTCCGGTTTATTCGAATCAGGTCATTATTTGAACCAAATTCAAAGTTAGGTATCTCGAAGCAAGACCTGATTTGAGTAATCCGAATTTGCACTATTTATTAATTTTTTTTATATTTTTAAATAATATACATATAACTTATTGAGTTGGGATTCATAATCAGTTATCTATCTACTATAATAAAAGAAACCAAATTTTGGACACGTGTCATTCAATTAATTGAAGGTATCCTTAAATCTATATTTATCTTGTATTAACTAATAAATAAATAAATAATACATTAATATTATATCTTATCATACTTTAATAAAAAATATTATCCTCAAATCAAAATTGTTAATTTAATCTATACTATATAATAAAAGAAACCAATGAGAGGACACATGTCATTCATTGAAGCCATCTATTTTTTATAGATAATTAATACAAATTAAAGATAATTATAAAATTAAATTTAATATAAATTTAAACAACTCATATAGGAGATAATATAATATTTTTAAATATTTATCAAATTTCAAAATTATTTATCCTGAAATTTTTATTAATATGTATTTTATTCATAATAATAGTGTTTTACTACTTTTATTTATTAAATTATTTATTTTATTTTTATACGAAAATACCAACCTTATTATTTTCTAAAAGTAACAAAACTATTATTGGTTTAATATATTTTAAATTACGGAAAAGAGTAATTAAAGTTATTAATCTAATACAGACATACATAAGTTGAATATCTCTCTTTCCTACTTATCTTATATTAAATATATAAATAATAAATTAATATTAAATGTTATCCTAATTTATTAAAAATATAACTTTTTTTATTATTTGATATACAAAATTATATTTATTCAACAAGTCTAAAATGCGGGGTTTTGAAAAATATAATTCTTTTTATTATTTACTATACAAAGTTACATTTATATAACCCGTGTAATATACGAAGTTTTTAAGGATATAACTTTTTTTATCGTTTGCTATGTAAAATTAGATTTATTCAACAAATATAACACAAGAGGTTTTTAAGGATATAATGTTTTTATTATTTGTTAGATTTTTCATTGATAACACAAAAAACAAACGCCGTATTTTACAACGTCTTAGGACCTTCCATTGATCACACAAAAAACAAACACCATATTTTACTAAATATCATTCAATTTAAAACGCCAGAAAAGTTCAAAAACCACAGATGACAAACGTCGTTTCTTGGAGATTCAGTTTTGTTCTCAATAAAGTTTCACTGAATGGATTCTTAAGTGAGGGTTAACTCAATAAGATTTTGCGTGTTCTTTTTACTGCAAAATGTTCTTTCTGTTTGGCGTTTATGGATTCTTAACTGGTCCACTTTTGGCCAATAATAGTCTGCGTTAAAAACAGCTTAACGTAATTAAGTTTTTTTTTTCGAATTACAAACCGATGTCTTAGGGTTTTTATTAGAACGAGGATACAAGTTGATTAATGTAAAATTAATTTATCTCAAAATACTGTCCCAAACGACGAAAATGGTACTTCAATTCGGGTGTTTAAACTTCCAATCAACAAAAATCAAACCGTTTGGAGCACTGTTTCGAGGTAAGCTTTACATAAATCGACTCGTACCCTCGTTTTGGTCAAAATCCCTAAAACATCGGTGTGTAATTCGGAAAAAAAACTTAACTCCGTTAAGCTATTTCAAATGACGGACAATTATTGGCCAAAAATGGACCAGTTTCGGATTATTATAGACAAATAATCGAGTTGAGATTATTATCAGCCAAATTGAGAAAGTTGGGATTATTAAAATCCAATTTGCCTATGAGATTTAGACATTATGCCTTGATAAGTTGCAATGATTAAATAAAATCGAGTGACGTGAAGCCAATATATAGTGTTATATACAAAGTTACCATTATATACTATATCAAATCTATAGGATTAGGATCAAATACAAAGGATAAAATAAGTAAGAAGGGTAAGAAGGATTATAGTCTATTGATCTTGAATTTGAATGGTTGAGATTAGTTTTAGGGAAAAGAATATAATGGAAGGGCATAAAGGGGATCCTACATTTATGAATTTTCTCTCTTCACATGCAAGACAGATGTCAATTTCCCCCATTAATTTAAAACGTCAATAACTTTTTCATGCGACATTCTTTTTAAAATTAAATTTCACCATAATAACGAGCGTTTTTTATCTTTAATATAAGTATAATATTGTATATAAAAAAATAAAAAAAATCATTTTAACTAGGTATTTTTGTATTGTGTTAAATGTTCTGCTCATTGTGTCTTTCAGCTGGGTTCTGGTCATTACGTTTTTACCAGGGTTTCTATACATTGTGTT
This sequence comes from Helianthus tuberosus, assembly GCA_030545235.1. Taxonomy (NCBI): domain Eukaryota; kingdom Viridiplantae; phylum Streptophyta; class Magnoliopsida; order Asterales; family Asteraceae; genus Helianthus; species Helianthus tuberosus. The sequence continues at coordinate 9,811 of JARYGA010037960.1, forward strand.
ATTATCAAAACTTATAAAACAATGTTAATTTGGATTCTACCCATTGCATTTTTTATAAGAACCTATAACACAATGTATGCACAATGAAGATGGTATTATATCTGGGTTTTCTATTCATTGTGTTATTTACATTGTGTTATAGGTTCATGTCATTGTGTTTAATCTGTTGTCCATTGTGTTTTAATCTATTATTCATTGTGTCTTAGTCTGTTGTTCATTGTGTCTTTAGTCTTTTATCCCTTGTGTCTTTTGTTTGTTGTCATTAATTGTGTCTTTCATTTGCTATCATCAATTGTGTTTGGTTTACTTTCCATTGCAATTTTTAGTTTGATACTCATTGTGTTATATGTTATCTCAATTGTGTTATACATTATGTCCACTGTGTTTTAATTTGTTGTCTAATGTGTCTTTTACATAGTGTCATCGATTGTGTTTTGGTCTACTTTCTATTGTGTTTTACAACATGTCCATTGTGTAATACGTAACTAGGTTTTCGATTTTTTTTAAGTATAACAATATGGTACTCGTATTAAAGATAAAAGTCGCTCGATTTTATGATATAATTTTTTTTTAAAAACATATGACGTATAAAAAAGTTACGGATGTTTAAAAATGGGGGAAATAGCATGTGACTTGCATGTGCATATTCTTTTCTCTTGTAGAAAAAATTACCCTTCCCACTAGATTCTTTTATAGACACTTGACACTCTATGATGGCTTCTTACACTTCTTATTTTTAAACCCATTTGTATTATAACTCAACCCCTATTAATCTGTTGTTCATTGTATCTTAGTCTATTGTTCATTGTGTTTTTAGTCTGTTGTCCATTTTGTTTTAGTCTGCTATCAATTGTGTCTTTTGTTTGTTGTCATCAATTGTGTCTTTCATTTGCTATCATCAATTGTGTTTAGTTTACTTTCTATTGCAATTTTTAGTTTGATACCCATTGTGTTATATGTTATGTCAATTGTGTTATACATTATGTCCATTGTGTTTTAATTTGTTGTCTAATGTGTCTTTTACATAGTGTCATCGATTGTGTTTTGGTCTACTTTCTATTGTGTTTACAACATGTCCATCGTGTAATACGTAACTAGGTTTTCGATTTTTTTACTCGTATTAAAGATAAAAGTCGCTCTATGATGGCTTCTTATACTTCTTATTTTTAAACCCCTTTGTATTATAACTCAACCCCAAATGTATAAACTTCATATATATATATATATATATATATAGGGAGCCGCTAGAATGAGAACCACCACGAGTTATGAGAACCACGAGAACCAAGTGCCACGGAGGGGCGTTGACCACGAATTTTTTTTACACCTAGATCCGTATATTTTAAGACCGGGTGTAAAAAAAATTTCAAACGGCGCGCCCGAGGGGTAGTTTTTTACACCCAAAGTTTGTAAAAAAGAAAAAAGAAAAAAAAAATTAAAAACACCAAACTTTGGGTGTAAAAAACCACCCCCTCGGGCGCGCCGTTTGAAAATTTTTTTTTACACCCGGTCTTAAAATATACGGATCTAGGTGTAAAAAAAATTTCGTGGTCAACGCCCCTCCGTGGCACTTGGTTCTCGTGGTTCTCATAACTCGTGGTGGTTCTCATTCTAGCGGCCCCCTATATATATATATATATATATATATATAGAGAGAGAGAGAGAGAGAGAGAATGTATCTTACAAAATGACTTAACGTACGAAGCGTGCGCTATTGCACGTTCGCATGTTATAACCCCAGAAAGGAAATCTCGCATGTTGAAAAAACCCAAAGATCGCATGTTAAAAAAATCGCATGTTCAAAAAAATAATTTCGCATGTTGCTAAAAAAACCAAAATCGCATGTTAAAAAAAATCGCATGTTGATACTTCATCTCGTACGCAGCGTACGTTAAAGCAATTGTACAATAACCGGCCTCTATATATATGTGTGTGTGTGTTTATTATATAGGTGAGCCGAGCCTGAGTTTGACTAAACCCGTCCTTGGCTCGTTTAACTTAATAGTACCACTTCTCGCAATTGGTTTGTTTTGTGTCTATATTAAACCTTGAGCGTGTCCCGAGGATAATATTCAAGTTCGGGTCCGACTTATTATTTGTTAATCATTCAACTAATTATATATGTTTGTTAAATTTTTATATATTACAAGTTTACAACTATATATGTATCATATATTATATTATCTAGTTTAAGCTTACTAAAGTTCGGAGTATGAAGCTTGCGTACGAGCTGTTTATTCAATAGGCTCTATTCTAGACTAAAACTCGTTTAAATTCGCCGAATTTATAACAAGTTAATCTTGAGTAGCTTATGAGCAGTTCGTTCTTTTCGGATGTATATTGACAAGTGTAACAAGCAAGCGTTGTGGAGAGGGGGCTGTCCATCTGGAGCGACACATCATGGCATAATGGAATCTCTATAGTGCCGTCTCCTTCGAAGACACGTTCCTAATTTTGTGCAGTATTATTAATTATATCAAATGGATAAGTTGTCTGGCCATTCTTGGGAAACAAGGGAATCATTTTTTTTCATAGTACAAGGGAATCATTTAATATCTTTATTTTTAGAACGGCAAGGAATGACGTGTCAACCATTGTGACACCGGACGCTAAGGTTAAGATCGACTACTCAACTGCCGCCAGCCCCTTGGCTATCACAAGATGTGCGGAAATCCGACCTGGATGCTGCATAAAATAATGAGAAGAGTGAAAATCGAACCTGGGTCACAAGAAACACCAATTATTTCCCCAACACTCCATCACTATCTCATTGGCATTTAATATCTTTTAATTTCGTCAGAAATAAAGTATTAAACTTAAAGGGTTTTTTTATCAACACGAAACAATCAAATATGATAAGTTTAGCATTATTTCGAAAATATTTTAGTTAGGAACTATTGGTTTAGGATCAAATACAAAAGGTCTTAAAATAAGAAGTCGTACAAATGGTATTAAACGAACCCCGATTGACCTCATTCAAGTGAAATTGGAACTGTCTCATCGAACTCTACGATGTGAGATTTTAGGTTTTCACTTTTGGATATATAGGTTGTAGATTCTTGAAGTTTTGTTTATTATAATTGTGTCTTTTATTTATAATTGTGTCTTTTCTATATTTGTGTCATTGTATCTTTTTTGTGCGATCCATTGTGTCTTTGTACATTTTTTATTTTTAGAATCATTTGTAGAATAACTCAACCCAGGAACAATTATAGTTTTGCTTTCCTTGAAAAACAAAATATTTTTAACAAGATCATCTACAACAAGAGGGTCTACGAATGTCTCTTCTCTCATATATCCCAATAGTTGCCCAACCTACTTGACCCATCTGAGTTAAGTCTCTTTTTATTTACAAACATCTCCGAATATTTATTTATGATGACCTTGTCAAATACACCTGACGAGGTATGGTACTGGATCCGACCCGAGCGGTCGGACTTTCCTGCTATTTATCACTTTTATAGTAATTATATATTATTATTGCGTACTAACCCGCGAAGCCCAGCGCGTTGTAGTTTATACTACACTAGGCTGTGGGCTTGTAGAGACAACCCCTAACTGTGCCTTGCCCATTGAGGTTAGGGTTTTCCCATATCTCCTATATAAGAAGGTCTCCACCTCCTTATTAGGGCATCTGATATGGGGCAAACACTTTTGTGGCTGGAAACAGGGGATTCTTCCCCTACCGGTCGTCTCTACATCCCCGTTTTTCTATCTTCTTCTTATTTGCAGGTCTAGGATTCGGGCGAAAAAGACGAGATGTGGCCATATCCGTATCCATCACCGTAGAAGTACTGACCCGCTCGGGTTCACTCTTTTACATTGGCGTCATCCGTGGTACCGACAACAAACCACATCTTGTTATTTCCTCCATCAAGAATCTCTAGATCTGTGTTTTTCACCAGTTCTACACGCGAATCAAGGGGGTAGATATGTTATTAGGCTAGACGGTATGGCACCGTCGCCCATCCGTCCTCCATGTGCGACGCCCGTCCTCCCATCCCGCCATCCCTGTCTTCATCCCGTCCCCGTCGGAATATCGACGTTGAGGACGATCCAAAAAAGGTGGGCCCCTTTCTTTCTTCTCGGCGCCGGCTCCGTCACCCCATCCCCCCCCCCCCCCCCCCCGCGTCTTCATCCCGTCACCATACCCAGCAGCCTTATACAAGGTCCTCTCAGGCTATGCTTTTGGATCCATATTTTGCAGTTTTCCATGCTTCTTACGTCATTAGCCGTCATCTACACATGTGATCATGTAAGTTATTTACCTTTCTTTCTTCATGCAAGCTCCCGTCAAAACCAAGTTACGGCGAAGGCATTAGATGTTTTCTTCTTATGTAATGACTTTTACAAAGAAACATAAAATAGAGAAGGTAAAACAAATTATAAAATCATCACTTCATGAAGAGCCTAAATGTCGATCATGATTATTAAAGGGTCCTAATATTAACACATGGAAAAACTTATTTACACATGGTGTATACGGGCCGTATAACAGTATACGACCCGTATAGAATAAAAACAACTGACAAAGTATGTGCCAGCAGACCAGACTTTGTCAGTTGTTTTTATTCCATACAGGCCGTATAACAGTATAGGGCCCGTATACACCATGTGTAAATAAGTTTGCCTGGTCGTATACAATGTATACGCAGGGCCGGCCCTGAGCATGTGCGGGGTGGGCGCCGACTCAGGGCCAAAAACGTAGAAGGGCCCGTATGCTTTTAAAAATTATAAATATAATATATATGGAGGGAACTCATAAAAACAACTAGAGATGAAACCATAAGTGAAAAGTAATTATAGTCTAGTGGAAAGGCCCCTCGTTTCTTACCGGATGGTACCTGGTTCGAGTCTGTTTTGTGTGATTTTTGAGTAGTTTTTATACGTCCCTTTACTGTATTAATGTCCAGTTTGTTGATGTAAGTTCCAATGAACTTGGTGTATAGGCCCTTTGCTATATTTTTGTCTAGTTTGATCATGGAAGTTTCAACGAATTTAGTGTATTTAATGCTAGTGGTGGAGTGGTTAGGAAAAAAATTAGAGTTCCTTTTGACCCAGGTTCGATTTTCATTCTCTTCATTATTTTATGCGGCATCCAGGTGAAGAGCGAATACGGGTAGCGCTGATTCGACTCGGATGGAAGACGAGTTTTACCGATTATTCCATTGTCGTGCCTTCGGGCGGGTGGAGGTCGGGTTTCCGTGCATCTGGGAAGAGCCAAGGGGTTGGCGGCGGTCGAGTAGTCGACCTTGGACACAACGGCCGGTGTCACAGTGATTGGCACGTCGTTCCTCGCCGGTGTGAATGCAGGCAAGCGTGGGAAGTCTTAAAAATTAAATGTCAATTTTAATTCTCACCCCCATTAGCTAATATAGGCTTACAAATTAAACCTTTTAAGTTTGATGAGTTTTAAACAACCTTCCACTTATGCATTTCATATTAAGAATGAACTGTAATAAATTAAATTAAACAAATAAATAATATGTTATGTTGTTGGATTAGTAAACTCATTTATCAATGTTTTCTATTTTTTTATTCACTATTTATCATCGCTTTTAATTAATAATTGTAATTTTACGTCAACTAAAGAATTGTATAAGTTCAAGCAAGATCGTATTCGTAAAGAATTTTACGTCAACTAAAGAATTATACTATACGAACGTGTATACGGGCCGTATACAGTTATACGGCTCGTATGGAACGAAAATTTGATTTTTCAAGCATTTTACAGTCGTGAGGTGCTCAAACCTTTCTAAAAGTAGAAAAAAAATAAAACATCAACAAGTAACAAAGATTGAAGAACAAGAAAACGTGTCGTATGACTGTAATAAAACGGAAGCTATCAACGCGGGATTACGGGCATGGTGTTATTCTTTATTTAATATTTATAGAATAAAAGGAAGGGTGAGGCATTTGATGAGAGTTGTAAGAAGTCTGAATAAAACGGAAGCTATCAACGCGGGATTACGGACATGCGCTTAATTCCCAACATATTTGTTTTGTCACGTACATTTCGTAAGAAACTTTTCGTGCACTGAACCTTCACCTCCAATCATTTCCTGGTCAAATCACACACTATAAAGTTTAAACTTATCCTGTGTTGTAGTTTGGAAAGATGACCGAATAGAGATCTGAATAACAAACTGTGGAGAACTTGTTTGCGTTATCCACCAACAATCCGTTCATTATCTGTTGTTGTCTAAAACAATATCAATTAACGTTCAGTTGTGTATACAAATTCATCACCGGTTTCTACAGCACAAGCACATACACAGGGAGAATGTTCTCGAAATTGAAGGAAAAGAAAAAATGGTTGTTGATGTTTTTCACTATCAGGATTTTGTTGGTTTGTTTGAGAACCAGATTCCAATGTCCTACTACTTCAATCCTTCCTACATTATTAAAAATTACTATATCACCCGCCATTCTCTTGCACATGTATACATTGATTGTGGATTTTCTTGAGTCGTCGGGAAAACTTTTCCTCAGGGGAGGGTGAGTAGTATGAGTCTGAGTCCATTGTGGTTCGTGAATGTTGGAAGAACCCGACACGTCTTCTGCTGCCTCTTCGGTTGGTAAAAGACATAGGATGGCTTCTAATACAGGCTCTTTGTCAGTTGTGGTTGATTTATAGGAGGAGGTTATGAAACGAATATATGTTTATGCGAACATCCTTATTTTGTCACGTACATGCGTTTAATTCCCAACATCCTTATTGTATCAGACTCTCTCCCATCCTGATGCAATTTTCACAGTGGTACCAATGTCCTGCTACTACAATCCTTCCAACGCCTGACTCATATCGTCCGTTCAACACCGGACGGAATCTACGAAGAAACTGTTGGAATTTCTGGATTTCGGTTGGTTCAGAAACTTAACAAGAGAAGCAACTAAAAAAAGGAAAGAAATAATTTTTTTACCATTTTTTACCATATGTATACGGGCCGTATATCGTTTATACGGCCGTATACTCTCGGTAAAAAACAAATTTACCGATTGTATACAATGTATACGATGATTGTATACGGGACATATATTCTGATACGACTCGTATACTATGGGTAAAAAATGGTAAAAATTGGTTTATTCTCTTTAATCTATTAGAACGATCCTTGTCTTGAGAATCTGATTCTGGTTTAAACAATGGAATTTGTGGATCAACAGAAATAACTGAAAATAACTCGCCATTCTCTTGCACCTGTATACGTTGCAAGGTATAGAATGTTTGAAGTATTCTTGGTTCAATACAAACTCTTCTGAAAGACAAGAATACAACGTTCATGTATCACAAGATAATGGTTTCTCGAAAAATGAAGTATTATCTGACATCATCTGTTCATCATTGTTCTTGAAGATGAAGATGAAGAAACGAGAGTTTGTTTTGAGAAATTAACAAGGTAAACCTGAATTTTCAGATTTTTAGACACTTACTTGAACATGAGTCTGAGTCCATTGTGGTTCGTGAATGCTTCGATTTCAACAAATCTTTCAAGGTCTTAAGTGATGGACAACTGGTTAAAAGATGTAGAAGAGTTTGTGTAGAGATCTTTACGTACAAATTTGCATCATCCTTACGGTTACACATGAAGCGTTGGGATTCAAGGGTTTATGAGTAAAAGATTCTTTCCTTCAATCTTGGCAAAATCAATGCCTGCTTGTTATATTATCATGAAAGTACTGAACAACCGAGATAACAGCTCCGGTATTTATCACCAACTCATCTTTGGTAGTGTTTGTTTGAGAACCTGATTCAGATACACAACGGTCTCTTTGCTTCGTCCACTAGAACTATTTGTGTATGCATTCTTTTGGTAGTTAACAACGCTAATTAGAAAAAAATCTGTAAAAATTAATCATATCGATTGCTATAACAGGATGGATGTGACACACATAGATAGATAAAATGTCACAGTTGTCAAGACTGTTTGTCGGGTTTCCAATGCTCACACAGGGTGATAAACAACGCTGATACACGTAACATCTAGTTATATTCAGATTTAAACAATGCTCGCCTCAACTGAGATAACGGACATCCATCAAGCTCAAAAAGAAAACTTGTGTTTCCCATAGTCACAAAAGATTGCGGTTTGTATTTCGCATAGCCACCGTTTCCGTAGTAAAAAACGGTTGCGGTTTGTATTTCGCATAGCCATCGTTTCCGTAGTAAAAAAACGTTTGGGTTTGCACATTCAATCTTCAATACTTCATTAAAATACCACTAGTAGAAGAACCCGACACGTCTTCATGTAACAGAGAATGTTTTAGAAATTGAAGGAAAATGAAAAGATTTGTTGAAATCGAATTTGACAACTATGACAGCTTATTAAAAGTATCGTGTGTTGTAGTTTGGAAAGATGACCGAACAGATATCTGAATAACAAACTGTGGAGAACTTGTTTGTGTCAGGTTCTTCTGCTAGTTACTCGGAATCGATAAATAACCAACACGAAGATCTCTGCGATCGCTAAGGTTTTCATCAACGGACTGATCGGTAACGTTACTCTACCTGTGCTCCGATTTAAGCGGCATGTTCCGATCAACGTTTATCGACATTGTTAAAGGTGATGAAGAGTTTAGAAACCCTAGAATGATTGTGTTTTTACGGGAATAAAACGTGATACTTGAAAAAACGCCAATATATACGGCCCGTATATAGTTATACGGCCCGTATACACGTGGTAACATCAAAAACCCACAAAAATAATTCAATTGAGCCGTATACGTTTTACAAATCGTATACACATGTATACGACCTGTATAACTGTATACGGGCCGTATATAATAAAACAAAAACAACATTCCCTACGCATTTTCCTATTAAAAAACATTCTATATGAGCCGTATAATTGTATACGGCCCGTATACAATAGGGGATGTGAAAATAAGATATAGGGTATGTGGGAATAAGGCACCCCTTATTAAATTAATGATCTCGACATTTAAACGGCTCGTGGGATTTAATCGACTTGTGACTAAAGTAAAACTAGGCAAAGATTAAATTCAGCTGTATTATTAAAGTTTTAAACAAAACAGAATCATCATGACGCTACTATTTGAAAGCTTCTACAGCTAATAGAGTGTCCGACGTATTCGGCACTCTTTTTGTCTCATGTCTCCGTGTCACCAGGATCCCCGTTATGGTAAAAGTGAGTGTACAAGTGGTAATGCATGATGTACAGGTAGGTGTTGCACAACCCCCTTTTTATTACTTGCCTCTTACCACTAAATTGTGCATGATATCAAATTACAATTATACACGGTACAATTTATGATGCATGGTGTACCCGTAAGCTAAATGCGAAGTGTATGTGATTAATGTCGCTGGCTCAAAAACGAGAAACCAAGATCCATGGTTTGTTTATTTTTTGCTGGTTTGAACACGCCGGAACGCGGCTTACCCGTAGACAACTCACACGCGATGGCTTACTATACCAGCGGACAACTTATATGCAGAGATAGACATGAACTATCCGCAAGCTTCTTCATTGACGGATAACCATTCATCATACGCCACCGCACGCATTATCATGCGCCACTTTTGGCAGACAACCACCTAATGGCTAGGAATGGCAATGGGCCGGGCTTGGGCCGGGTATTGGTAATCCCAGGCCTGTACCCGGTTGTAATTCTTTGTCCCATACCCGGCCTGTTACCCGTCGGGTATTTGTCGGGTAATTACCCGTCGGGTATCGGGCATACCCGCGGGTATCGGGTATACCAGTTAATTTCATAAAAATACCCGTTGGGACAAAATGTGCAATTTTTACTTTGATATTTATATAATGTACTATTTTATTGACTATAACAAATGAAAATATGATTAATAACTTACATATCATATTTACCACATATATATCAAACTAAATCAAAACCATTACTTAATTAAGTAATTGTATCAGAACCACCTAATTGCATAATCATCCACATAATAAACGGTGATAGCTTCCATATCCAATATACGTGCTCAAAAATAAGTTATTTGTTCACTAAGCACTTGCCAAATACATATCCACAAATGATTATAGAGAAGGTAATAAGTACATGTACTAAGTTTAGATATATGGAAATCTATAATATGATACTTTCGGGTATTATTCGGGTAAATGGGCCGGGTATCGGGCGGGTATCCCTAAATCCCATACCCGTACCCGATTTTTTTCTTTTTTTAAGCCCGTATCCGGCCCATACCCATCGGGCATACCCGGCCCGTATGTTTCGGGTATACCCGTCGGGCTTGGGCTTTTTTTGCCATCCCTACTAATGGCAGCAAGTAAGCTTCAAACAAGGTACAACATTTTCTTTCGTCTCTATTGTGTCTTAAACAAAGTACAACCTCCACCACGCCAGTGCGAGCAAGTTCCGCACACGCTGGACACATGCCGGCTGCTCAAGTAAGTTCGGCATGCGCGGATACGCCGTTGCGCGAATGAGTTCGGCATGCCCGCCGTCACGCGAATGCACCCCGCCTGGCGGACACAACCCGTTGCCGTGCGAGTGCACCAATGTTTGTATTTGAACCCCTAATGGCAACATATTTGCTACTGATAGCTTCACGGCTCCTATTATATCTCCGGCCATTGTCTCTTCAACTGCTCGTCGGCTTCATTTAAATGGTACCTTTTGTTAAATACATATATACATATATATATAAGTACAACGACTAGAATATGTTTCATAAACAACCCACAAGTTTTAAAATACGTACGTTTAACGACTCTATTCCTGAATCATTAAATTTTGTCGACAAAGGAACAACTTCTTCACCAAGGCTGTGCCCATGTTCAAGGCAAGCGCGCTCTACATACCAAGTTGTATTTATTGAATTACCTTTCTTTGGAATAAGTAGCCATGTTGGGTCAACACCATCAAGGTCATCCACTTCATTTTGAAACAAAATTCTCTTTCAAACACCACTAGCCTTAATTATCCTGTGAACCTTGCCTGTCGGACACAACCCGCCGCCGCGTGAGTGCACTTCCGATTGTCGAACACACTCCGCCGCCGCTTGAGTACATCCCGCTTGTCGAACACACTCCGCCACCCGCGCACTTCAAACTAGCCTGCTACTACGTGTAACGGGGCAAATTCTACCCGCGCATTCACTGGAAAAGCTCCGCGCACGAGTAAACTCGGCTTGCGCCAGTCAGACTCCTCTACGCAGAGAGGCTTCATCCACCATTTTTTTATTTACTTATTTATTCTTTATAAATGCGATATTTTAAACAACCCCAATATTTTGCCTCGACAAATAGGTTGGCATATAAACTTTCGGACTATTAACATAAGTTAATAGTCATGAGCTGAGGCTTTAATCTCACTTTGTATATCAGTGAAGTAAAACTCATGTTCGACTATAAATGACAATTAAAACTCATGAGGTTTGACAATGGTAACATGTTCATTACCATGATGTCATTGCCTGACATTTTCATGGCCTATGTTTGTAAAAAATAAAAAATATATAAATAAGTACATAAATAAATAAATAATAAACAAATACATAAATCCAATGGTTATGTTGATTAAAAAATTGCTTGCAAGCATGCATTATGTAACATGTATGTATATTTTTAGTTAAGTGATCAATAACATACAGATTACATGTAGTATATTTATATAAACGAGCATACGCTCGTCGCTTATCTACATGACACTCGAAACACCTTACTATATGGCACGCCCTAGCGCGATTCGTTGTTTAACCAGCGCACTCTTAAACGCCATACCGGTTAGGTTGCGTGGTCGTTCTTGCCCGCGCCGCTAACGGCGGAAGCTTTTATTCAACTCGCTAGCACTAGCGGAAGCTTTTATTCACCCCGAAACGTTTCCAACGGTCGTTTTTATCCACATGCGTCGTTTCCGAGCGATTACTTATCCACTCCGCCTATGGCGGATGCTTCGGTTCACCACATTGCCCCCGGCGAACATTTTTATCCACTCGCCACCTTGGCATACTTTTATCCACCCCGCGACTCAGACGGTCGCTTTTAAACGGAACCAGATCACTTACAACGGTCCAACGTTTCCTTCTTTATATTGCACCACATTTTACATGTGCTGATGCTTATAGCATGAGATCGTACAACCGTTGTGGCACTACTTTTAAACATATATCAGCATATAACTAAGACTATGGGGTGTCATGTAACCTACCCAGCATCCACATCATCTTTCACATCGTGGACATGCATTTATATTAACTAACATGAGATCCTTTACAGCCGTAAAGCCGGTACTTGAAATTTCGCGGCATGGATCATCTCTACCATTACAAAGAGCATACGTAAATCATTTTCTTCAAAATGATCGAAACTACATAAATATTATCGTCGCAGTATAATACCGCCATGGGCAAGATATGTTAAAAAACAACCAAGCTCGATCATTTCGAGTTGTACATAAAATAGTCCTTGCCTAATTAGGACGTGTTTTGGCAAACCTTATGTATACATATAAATAATGCAATTTTCTACTTTGCTACTAATGTTTATTTAAGCAGCAATAGACTGGGAGACTAGCATGGCGGGCTAACCACTCACGCCCCAGCTACAATTAAGTCTTGAAAGCTGATCGGTAGGAATTGACATCCTCAAGCTGGACAATCTTACTGATAACGTTCTCGCTGTCTCCAACATGACACATCGAGCACATGATTCTCGTAAGTGGGACAGGAACAGTGTAACACTACAAACACTACAGAACGTAGTCACCAAAACCAAAGGGTGGCTCTTGTCGCTGTTTACGCCTTCACCAAGCTATACTTTGGTAAGGATAGACCTATGTTGGAGTTCATTATGTTGAGCTACACATTTAAGAACGCAATTCCAGGTACAATTCTCTTTTATTGCTTTATTTAGTTGCGCGATACACTTTTATTTGTTCAAACGCGCTTGGCATCTCATTGCACGCCTTTGGTTCACTTGGCTATATATGTGTGTGTGTGTATATATATATAATGGTCCGTATATAACTTGACATGGCGATGCTACCTCAAAATTACAAAATTCTAAACGCATGAATGGGAGATTTCATTGCCCACACATGCATTGGGCCACGCTTGATTGGCCATCTAACATGTCGCATGCGCCTATATAATTACTTTTAATACTTAAGTCATAACATGCTTAATATCGTTGAACGGGGTAATCCGATTGGGACAACACACCTATAAGCGGACATGGTCAAAGTATTCACACACGCTAAACTATACATCGAATAATCCTTATTCAAACACGCGGGCCTAGCTAGGTAATTTCTAACCATGTCGCCTCAATTGTTGAACTATCATATCCGATAGACAATCTTGAACTAGGCGCAACCGTTATGTCAGGCATCTACGCACAAGGCTCATGGGTGACATGTCCTTAATCTCATCCTTAAATACGATGCTCTCACATAACTTGATTGCTTGATGGAATACGCCATAAGTTATATATTTACTTGTCGATTTCTTTTTATTACCTATCAAGTTCAAAGCTACTAACATACTTTAGCAGCACTGAACTGGGGGACTAGCAGGGTATAGCGCCGATATGCCTTAAAAGTGACCATTTTCTCTCAGGTTGCCCATTAAGGTGATATCCACTACATATTATCCTGCATCGGCTCTTATATAATGTGGATATTTTAATACGCCAGACAATATTTATACTTCACATCATTTGGCCTACGACTATACCACTTGACACGCATATGCAATTTGGTAGTCAAGACAAACGCACGACAAAACTAGTATACTTGATTATTCGAATAAGTGTTCCACACGCTATGCGATAGGAAAAAATACTTATTCGGATATGTATTCTCCACACCAGTCTGCGACATGGATAAAAGAAAACCCTCACGCCACAGTCGGCGAGGTAAACAGACATGCCACCTACTATAAGCATTCCAAACGCCAATGCGCGTCCAGGAAAAGCACGTAGTAGCTTACATAAAGTGCTCATTCACGCCTAACGCGTATAAAGCATTTATTATCTCAATAAGTGTTCACTCACGCCAAGCGCGTAGAAAGCACTTTGTTGTTCAAGTGTTCATTAACGCCGCACGGGTTATAAAGCATTTTCTGATATCTACAAGTGTTCATATAAACATTTGTAAACACAACATACCACCGCATTTGATCTGCATATCACGGTAAAAAACAACTCTGACACGAAATATTTTTCATAATAACAAAGTCAGATGATCAAATTATACAGCGCTAAGATTGGGCATCTTGGTAATAGATGTATTCAACCACTACTACTCCAGTAGGTATCTTGGTAATAGATGCACAACCACTGATGAAAAACCAAGTACTTGTCTCACAATTATAAAAACATTGTGGGGAACATAAATAACGCTCTAAGCACCCTTCAAAGGTCACTGAGCATAGCAAGCACTTCTGCAGGGGTGCATTATATATCATTCTTTCCGACGACAACGATAACTGCTATAACCGGATCATCAATAAGAATGACTGGTACAACCACCAGCGGTTCTACATTCGCCTAAGATGGCATAACATCCGCATGAGCATTTATGACCACCAATGGCTGCACATTACGACAACGGAGATCCCGATGACACGGACGCGTGGTAGGGACCGTCGTCACATCAACACCAACTCTTTCAATGAGTTGAACGCCGTTAGCGCACCATATGTTAACCAACAAAAGTCACACCACAAGGTGGATATTCTACAGTAGCCCACACGACGGTGTGCGCACCGTTAAGACAGGGCCACACCCGAAAAGATCATCCTAAGGTGATACACTGAACTACCAAAACTCAGCCTGTTCCAAGGCTCATACGCGGGATCTAACCGCGTACGCGCAACTTTAACAAGCTCGTGGTAATGCAAACGACAATTGACTATAACCAGTCAGTATGCGCCATGTTTGCCCAATCAGTTTCCACGATGAACAATCGTGTACTATTCATTGCTCCATTATCTCTACTCACAGCCAACGACAACCACAACAAACATGGCCAACGACTTTCTCGCACCCGGCCGGCATGTAAGCCTAAAGTTAGCGATCTTCACTCCCGAGCTCCTAATACGTCTAAGTGCTCCTCTCAAACTTGCACGCGGGAGCAACACTAGACTGGGGGACATGACGAGGTATGGTACTGGATCCGACCCGAGCGGTCAGACTTTCCTGCTATTTATCACTTTTATAGTAATTATATATTATTATTGCGTACTAACCCGCGAAGCCCAGCGCGTTGTAGTTTATACTACACTAGGCTGTGGGCTTGTAGAGGCAACCCCTAACTGGGTCTGGCCCATTGAGGTTAGGGTTTTCCTATATCTCCTATATAAGAAGGTCTCCACCTCCTTATTAGGGCATCTGATATGGGGCAAACACTTTTGTAGCTGGAAACAGTGAATTCTTCCCCTACCGGCCGTCTCTACATCCCCGTTTTTCTATCTTCTTCTTATTTGCAGGCAGTGTTGTAAAAGTCGGATTACTCGGCCGAGTACTCGGCGAGTACTCGGTCCTCGGACCCCCTCCGAGGCGACTTCCTCCTAGGCGGTCTCAATTAGTCGGCCTCGGGAGTACTCGGTGCCTAGTCGGCCTAGTCGGCGCCTAGTCGGACGTAGTCGGCCTAGTCGGTCTAGGCGGTCAACGTGGTTTGTTGACTTTTAATCGGTCAAACTCGGTCAAAATCGGCCTACTCGGCCTTGTACTCGGACTACTCGGCCTTGTACTCAGACTAGTCGGACTTGTATTCAGAATATTTGAACTTTAAACATGTTTCATTTTAAATTATACTCAGTTGACATGAATTATGCTTATTTTAACACATAAATAATATATAACAATTAATTTTCTTTATATTTACCATGTCCGCGTACTCCCCGAGTACTCTCCGAGTACTCCGATTACTCCCAACTCCCCAGTCGGCCGACTAGGGACCGCCTAGCGACTTTTACAGCACTGTTTGCAGGTCTAGGATTCGGGCGAAGAAGACGAGATATTGCCATATCCGTATCCATCACCGTAGAAGTACTGACCCGCTCGGGTTCACTCTTTTACAACACCCTTCCCCATAGGCATCCCATTCCCTAGCACCTACTCCATCCCGTGTCTGTCGCACACTAAGACAAACTAGTAACAAGAATAATGGAGATAAAAGAATGATGACACGTAAAGGTTAGTAGAAGAACCGAACATTTGAATTAATTAAAAAGCAATGTATTACACGACTCACTGACCACGTTGATGCTCATCGTAAGTCATGCAAAAACCTAAATAACCTAGATAGCTAGGGTGAGTGGTCATGCAAAAACCTAAATAACCTAGATAGTTAGGGTAAGTAGTCGTTCATGTCTATCTAAGAAGCGTGTGGTTAGTATCATTCAATCCGTTTAAGAAACGAGAACACAAAGAATACAAAAAAAAAACACAACATATAAGGCACACAATCAGTTATGAATTCAAGTTTAACAATCAATTATAAACTTACAATTTCATTTATATTTTGTTAAAGCATAACTTGTTCATTCACCTCTCATATTAATCAAGTAGTCCAAAATAGCATGACACTATGACGACTCGAAAATAATACACAACGATGTACAACGATTCAATTACGTTGAGACATAATACAATCCTATAGAGGAATGACCATCTTGTCCATGGCTTTATAGCTTAGTGGCATCTTGGTGGTGTGATAAAGCTTTGGGACCAATAGGTCCTGGGTTCGATTCTCACAAGAGGGTTTTCCCATATTTATTGGTTTTCCTTCTGAACTAGTGATGCATTATTGCCTAGTGGAGTTGGATATGATCGGGCGGTTCCGCTGGTGGCACGATAATACTCCGGTGGTCCGTCAGTGATCCAAATTTGCCGTTCAAAAAAAAAAAAAAGAGGAATGACCATCATCATCGGTGAATTCAGTGGCGAAGCTTGCCCTCGAAAACCCCGGGGGGGGGGCGGGGGGGGGGGGGGGGGCGAAAACGTATATACCCAAAAATTTCTATGTGAAAACTACATATATAACACTAATGAGCGAAAAATTCGGGGAGGGGGCACTTATCCTGCGCCCCTAGGTGAATTAACTACAAATTATCTTTCAAATGAACATGATACAAGTCCAATCATACACAATCAACTGTTAATGAGCATAATTCTATAAAGTTCAAAGTCCCAACAAATTATGGTAATCAAACTATTACAAGGGATGATTAAACCTCTAAGCTAGTTTTGATCAGAAAAACAAATTAATGTGTTTTGACTTATTGATTCACCTTGAGATCTGCAGAACTTCCTTTTAATTCCCACTTGCGGTTTTCTTTAGGCCTTCTCATGGGCTGCCAAGACAAACAGCCCAAATAAAACAATGGTTTAAATCAATAATTCAGCCCACATATTCATCAACCATAACGTCTCAAAAGACTAGTAACATATTAAAATATGGTATATAATTCTGTTTCCTGTGATGCAACACTGCAATGCAACCCAACGAAAATTCAACTATTAAGTAACATATTAAAATATGGTATCTAAATTTTTTAAAAATCATCTGTGTTTATATACGGATTTTACATCTAGTATTTATCATTTATTAACTTGTGTTAATAGTGATTTACAATTTTACAAGCATAGAGTACAACATTGCTTCTTAAGAGTGGTAAACAACTTTTGTATTTTACTTCATAATTTCATTTACACCCCCTTTAAATTTAATAAATTTATTATACGCCCCACAATTTTAATAAAAATCAATTTTCGTTTTTAACAAATTTACATTACAGCCTCTTAACTTTAATAAAGTTACCCACACCCTGCACTTTAAGCTACAAAGATTATCAAAAAAGTCTATGTTTCATTTTCTGTGCTATCTTTTTTTATTGTTATACAGAGTGTCGGAACTGCATTGATACTGTAATAAAGAGAATCATTACAACTAAATTATCGTCGTAACGCGCGAAGTCAAATTAGTAGTTTCTTAAATTTATCATTATAATTTTTATTTAAATGCTACTTACAAACACCCTCAGTTTTGTACAATTCCTACCTCGGTCCTTGATGCATAACCACATATTAAATTCAATTCACCAATGGTATCCTATGTTGGGTTATGTGTAGAGGCTCGATTTGGGTTGGGCCCGGTTCAGTTTTAGAAGACAATTTTGGAGCAGCCTAATTAAGTTGGAGATCTGGGCTGTTTCATTTAATTAAAGCCCATATAATAGTTTTCTTGTTTTCTAAGTTTGTAATCCTAACCTGTAATTATAAATAGGTCTTGTACTTGTAATTCCCTCATCACGAGTGGTGAGAGGTAGAAAACAATAGAAATCCTGGTTGCAGCACCTTGTGTTCTCGTGTTCATTTATTTTTTGCAGGTTATCGTTTGTGTGTGTTGCTTCCGCGTGCATATACCCGAACATCCTATCCCTTCATAGTATAATATAATTATACACAATTTACATGATTAGGAATACGACAATAGCGTATACCCCCGTTAACAAATCATATTGACACTTTCATCTAAATGAACACATAAAGCTTTGTGATTTTATTTCAATACTTTGATCATATGTACCTTTGTGATTCTAATTCATTAATTTGATTACATACATCATTGTGAATCAAAGTGATTACATTAACCAATCATATTGAGGTTTCATTAATTTGATTACACATACATCCTTGTGATTCTATCTCATTACTTTGATCACATACTGATCCTAGTTCATCAATTTGCTCAAATGCACCTTTGTGATTCTAATAATTACTTTGATCACATATACCACAATGATTAAATATTCTCAAGTTTGAGATTTACACATCTAGATCAACTAAGATATGTATTTTAACTAACATACACAAGCACACAATGGCTTTTATGCAGCTTAACAGATTGTACATCTACAACCAATATCACACAAATCATAAGTACTTTCAAACCTATAGTTGTGCAAAGTCACCTTTCCCTTTTTGTGTCTTCAATTGCGAGTTCTATCCTTCTTATGTTGACAACTCAAACACAATTCCTCACCAATATGCTTGTTTTGAGCATACTACATAAGTAACCCTTAAGGCCTTACGTTCTAAGAATATGCATGCCGGTTCAGTGGTTTGCAAGCTTTGTGGGAGCGAAGACGAGTCAAGTGAGCATCTTTTCACCTCATGCTTTTTCGCTAGTCACGTTTGGCAAGCTGTGGTGGCTTGGTGTAAAGTGCCGCCCATATACGCTTGTTCTATCTCCTGATGGCTCACAAAGAACAAAGGATGGATAGACGCTTAAAAAAGGTTTTTTTATGGAGTTAATGACGGCGTGTTGGGGTATTTGGAAAGCAAGGAATGAAGCCGTCTTCTCCAGAGCAATGGTTAATGTCGCAAAAACAATGGAAGACATCAAGTCGTTAAGTTTTCTTTGGATACAAAATAGATCTCTGTTTAGCTCTTTGTCGTGGAAAAACTGGGTACTTTTATTGTGTAATTTTTGTTGTTATCTAGCTCATGACTAGTTGTTGGTTATGAAATATTGCCGTTCCAAAACAAAACATAACTAACCAACATATTAATTGTATTAAAAAAATCCCATCATTAATCATGCTCTAACTAGCATCTCGAAACCGTAAAAACTCGCTTATCGGACTGAACTCTCAAATTTAGGTTTAGACCTCTTAACCCATTAGTCCATTACTCTAATTCTTTTTCACCCGTTTGGAACTCAACGTGTAAAAATGATACTTTCGTAACAATTCAAACATATATGAATGATTTTTTAAAACTATCAGCAATATTGGATTTTAATAATCTCAACTATTTGTTGTTGGCCTTCAACAGTTCCAACTTAAAAAATAACCATTAGCAGTTAGTCTCCGGTCACCAGAAAAACGTTTTTGGCCTGAAAACTCATTTTTTTACCGGAAAACTCAACCTTTTCGTCTCGAACCTCACCTTTAGGAACCTTTTTCTAGTAAAAGCCCCAATTATCGACGTTGCCTGAAAACTCATTTTTCGCCGAAAAACTTCTTTTTCAGCCGGAAAACTCAACTTTTTGGTCGGAAAACTCAACATTTTCGTTCCAAACCTCTTTGTAACCTTAGATCAGACCTTTAGAGCCCTTTTTCTTTTTCTGGTCAAAAACGTTTTTCTAGCCAAAAACCTTTAAAAAATAATTCGAGGGTTGGGCTCAAGCCAATGTATCAATTTTTACAAAGTCAGGTAAAATTGTATAGTCTCCCGCCCGCTATAGATTATCGCTCGCTGCTCTATGGACCACCGGAGCCTCGTTGCTCGACGATCGGAGAAAAAACGCTCCGGCGAACGGCGGTAGTATCTTTGCCAACTCTTTTATTCACGCTGATGAAACGTCGCATGTAATCTATCTTTACTTATTTCTTATCAAACAACACGAATTGGTCCACATCTTGCAAACCCTAATTTCATAACTGATCACACAGACAGATGTTAAAAACAGAATCTGAAATTAGAAAACAAAACCTGCAGTTTCTTGATTTCATGTTCGTATGTTGTTAACTTTAATTATTCATCTATGTTGTTGTGATTTCCAACAACTCTGTAATGTCATATAATAAGATGAAGCCTGATTAACATTATTACTAAACAGTAGTAGATACTGCAATAGGACTTCTAACAATATGAATGCCATCACTCCAAGTGAGCCACCCGAACGAGTACACCCCTTTCTCCGCCTTCCAACTACCTTCAACCGTTAACTCGAAGCTCTTCGTCTCACCCACACGGTTAAAATGCAATACAGGTGGAGAAACTTTGACAGTTATTCCCATTGGTGGTTCCACACTAGCAAAGTAAACACTCCCTTTACCACCGACATTCGTAACAGTTCTTCGAACGGTCACTTTGCCGTTTAGTTGCGGGAAACTGAAAGTCGGGTAGTTTAGATTTTGAGTTGAAGGTGTGGTTTGGGGGCATGTGAAAGCTGGGTTGGATTTTAGATCGCCATGACTGCATAGAAATAAGAGATAATCTGTGTAGGAAGCATCGTAGACGAGCCCAGGATCAGCTGCTTTTTCTGGTCTGAAATGGCCTGACCCGTATTGAAATGGATCCGCCTTGTTGCCTGACGCGTCGGTTATTTGCGTCCCAACGTTGTTTACTGTCCCAGCTGCAATTCAAATAAAAAAACAAACGTTAGTACGCACATAACCGAACATTTATTTGGGCTGTGGAGGCTGTACCAGTGGTTATAAGTGCAGATTTTATAGCGGCGCTGCTCCAATCGGGGTGGATTGCTTTAAGCAGTGCAGCTGCAGCCGCTACATGAGGGCACGCCATTGAAGTTCCGGAAAGTAGGTTGTATTTTACTCTTCTGTGGTCATTCGCTATCTTTGTAGGAGCGTTACCGCCTGTCCATGCTGCTAATATATTCAACCCCGGTGCAGCAATATCAGGCTGTTGAAAAACGCCAAACTTATTAATCGAATCACTTGAAAAACGCCTTAAAACGGGCTTTTGGTTTTCTGGATTTAATCAATTACCTTGAGAATCTCAGGTGAAATTGCATTTGGGCCTCTACTTGAGAATGCAGCCATTAACGGAGCGGGTTTAACTTGTAATACGGTTTTCCCCGGATAAATATACGCTGTTCGGGTTTTTGTCAAATTTATGTATTGAAGAATTTTTATCGCATCATCTGATGTAACTGAAGTTGCTGGAAGAACATGAGCGTCTACGGTTAACTCAGCTCCATTGTGCGGGCTGTTGCCTAAAATGTAACCGATCCCACCGGCCCGTTTCACTTCCATCCCTTTACCAACTCTCGTTCCGTTCCCTCGTAAGCAAAAGACAATTTTGCCCTTGGCTTTTTGAGGGGATAATGAACCAGGTAAGCATTGGCTGCATCATTGACTCATTTAAAAATTCAGTTTATGAATATATTCAGTTATTTTATGTTGTGGATAGTAAAGTTTTGAATAATTACCCTGCTATGTATGTTTTAGGTACATCTGCATTCACAACCTCTCCTGCATAAACAAGTTGATACATTTTCCTATGTGGTAGCTTGTATGGAGTTGCTGACTGACCCTGTATAAAAAAAGTTTGACTTTTTAGTTTGACTTTTTGACTTATCGGTTTAGGCTACAGGTATAGTTGTTTAGGTATCGACCTTGATTTTATGTCCATTTCCTAGCTGAATCGGGGCAACAAAAGCCCGATCAATGGAACTAGCCGCAACAGTGAAAATCCACGGGGCGGTGTTAACGACTGTAGATGGGGTCGGGCCTTCATTACCTCCGCTACAGACAACCAAAATGTTATTTTTAGTCGCTTGTAGGGCTCCGAGTGCAAGCCCATCTTGTGTGTAATCAAGCGGGCTAGACGACCCGATCGAAATGCTGAGTATATGAACACCGTCACGAATGGCATCGTCCATAGCGGCTAACATGTCTTCAAAGAGGCACGTGTTCCCGTCTTCTTTACCTTTGGAAGGTACCGGCCAGCAGACTTTGTAGATGGCCAGGCGGGCCATTGGTGCGCCACCAAAAGCCGTCCCACGGGAAAACCCACCAAGGGATGACGCGTTGGGTACACCTTGGCCTCCCACCGTTGATGCCGTGTGGGTCCCATGCCCGTCCATGTCACGAGGGGACCGGCTATCAGTGGAGGTGTTTAGAGGCCCGTATCGTGCTTCATAACCTTTGAGGTAGTACCGGGCCCCTATCAGTTTTCTGTCATAATACATAGTAACCATAAGATTCACATTTACTATATTATTTCATATGTTATTCAAATTTTTTTATTGAAAGTCAAACATGAATTATTTGATAATGTTTCAATTATTTGGTTGATAATTGCTTATTGTAATTTTATATTTGTGATTGAACATTGTAAATTGGGATATGAGATGATAAAATCTGACTTCTGGGAGGGACCAAACATTATGGCCTAAGGTACAAATGAAAGAAGCATAGGTCACAAGATGCACAAGAAACAGCCAAATGGTGGTAACCACTAGTGACTTGCTTATTAGGTCATACATTTGTATTCTATGAAATAGACAATCTTGGCTTTCTAATCACACCTCCCAATTCAACTGCAGCCATGTATAGCATGCTGGGACATCATCACCATGATTGGTCCATTCTAATTTTTTTTTATTAAATCAGTTTTTTTTATATACATATTTGAATCAAAGATGATATTAAGAGTTTGTTTCCTTTGGTATAGTTTAAAACATTTAAATTAATTCGTAGTTGGGGTGTTCATAAATCGTTGAAAACAACCAAACTGTCTAAACCGAAACAAGTCAAACGGTTTGGTTTTAGACTTTTAGTAGTATGCAAGTTATGCATATGTTATATGCTCCTCAACAATCTTTACCATCTATAATTTTTTGATACAAACTAACGAATTAAAAATAAGTCGGTCTGAACTGCTAAAACTGGTTGGTCTGGCCGACCCATACGACCCGCCAGATTTGTTTACAGTTTTCCAAAACCAGACTTTGCAGGTTTGGTTTTTTTTTAGCAGTTCAGCTAAAATATTTTTTTTTCTTTTTATAAATATGACTTGTAAAATAGGAAATAAAAAAAATAAATGAAAAGAAAAATGTTTGTTGAACTGACCTGTTGCAGTGCGTTGATTTGAAACTGGGCCCAGTTTGGCAGATACCTTTCCAAGAAACTGGAATGGGTCCCATACCTCTATCACTAAAGCTCTCTGATTCTGGCCACACTCCTAAATACATGATAATACCAATTAAATTATTTAATATGATATAAAACTAATTAATGGTAATTTAAGTATTGCTTAGGCACTAGTAAGATTTATGTTGATAAGGAAAACATATAAAAAAGTAGCAATCAAATCTATTGCTATCTCAGTGTTTTCAAGAATGTGATGACGGACTATATGAATGTGGGGTCCATGTTTGTTCGCTGATGCTAACGGAAAGCTGTTTTGATGATGCTAACGGAAAGCTGTTTTGATGATGCGTATAGATTTTTCTTAATAATCGTTGCACATGTTCGACGATGATGATTATCAAATTGTTTAAGAATTTATATATATCTTTTACAAGGTGTGAAAAAAAGAAAATTTAAAAAGAAAGAAGAAAAATACCACCATCTATCATGCCAACAAAGACAATTTTGCCATATGAGATTTGAATTACAAGTATGGCTAAACTCTTGTTAGATTTATACTAATAAGAAAAACATATAAAAGTAGTAAATAAATCTATTGGCTGACGTATCCTCTCACAAACTTGAGGGTACGTATAGCCGACCCTAGTCTATTACTATCTCCATGATTTCAAGAGTATGTTGATGTCAATACGAATGTGGGGTCCATGCTTTTTGATGCTAACGTAGATCTGTTTTGATGATGCATTGATGCGTATAATAATTGTTCTTTTTTTGAACGGCCAACTAAATTAAAAATGTTTAACGACTATGATTACGTAGTTGACGTAGAATTTATATGAATCTTCTTTAAACCTTTTAAAGGAAAATTTAAAATGGAAAGAGAAGAAAAATACCACTATCCATCATGCCAACAATGACATCTTTGCCATATTGAGATTTGAATAACAAGTCATCTCTATTCACTTGATTTGGCTTCAATTCTTCATCTAAGCCTACAAATTCCCATGACCTTGTGGTATGCAATGAATATTCCCTTTCATGGCTTGGTATCACCATCACTACCTCTTTCATATCTATTCATATTCAACAAATTCACCATTCTTAAGTCATTGTCATCAAATAAAAAAGTCTCTATAACTATTCATACAATAATAATCACTACATATTTATAACTATTTTATCCACTGAATATATATATATGTATATGTATACATACATCAATGAATATAAGTTCATGGAATAACTAAATGCTACAATAAGAATCACTAAATATTTATAGTTTGAACAAAGTTATGAGATTGAAGCCGAATAATAATTGGTATCGAGGAAGTGTACATTTGTTTACGTGTATGGATGTAATAATGTGATATGATTTTTTATGCTACGAAAAACAAATTAAATTATAATTCACATGGTAAATTTTTGTTGCAAAAGTAGGAGCACATAGTGGACTTTTGTATAAAGGGAATCTACATATCTTTATATTAGTAATTTACGACGGTATGAAAGGCCACTTGCAAGTGGTGACAAATGTTAGTACTACCCTACTACTTCACATGAGGCACAAAGTGGTAAGTGGTGGATCTAGAAAATCGTTATAGAGGGAACGTTTGAAAAAAAAGGGTAACGAAATAGAAGAAAACGTCAATTTTTTTTTCCAAAATTTACACTATCGCCGGAGCGTCAAGGGGTAGCAGGGGCTACCCTATTATAAAGCTAGGTCTGCCCTTGAAAGTGGCGGTGGTGGTTTACCGGAGAGTTGAGACGCCTCGTCGGCTGTAAGCAAGGCGGCAAAGCCATTGATGCTATGCTTATAGCTATAAAGGAGGGATGATCTTGCTCCCTCTTCAAACTTTTTGATTGAAAATAGGTAAGAAACATGACTTTCCTCAATCTCATTGAATGTTTTCTTTCCATGATCATCATCATTATGCCTCAAGTACACTATATACACCTGCCCATAAAAGTACAAACATTTAAACTCATGCAAACACACACATAATATTTCATATTTGAGTTTTGAGTGTGTACAACCTTGGTGTCAACACATGAAGCTAAGAGAGGTAGGAGAAGAAGTAGAAGACATATAAGAGAAGTGTTCATGGTTGGTAAAACTTCAAAGGCAATGAAATGAATAGGCCTGGTCTATTCGCACACGGCATTAGTCTATTTGCACACTCGAAGCGCCCCGCTTTGGCCATAGCGGGGCGCTTTGGACAAGGTCAACAGACAAGGACTGACTTTGTCATCTCTTTTACAAGGTGTGAAAAAAAGAAAATTTATATATATCTTTTACAAGGTGTGAAAAAAAGAAAATTTAAAAAGAAAGAAGAAAAATACCACCATCTATCATGCCAACAAAGACAATTTTGCCATATGAGATTTGAATTACAAGTATGGCTAAACTCTTGTTAGATTTATACTAATAAGAAAAACATATAAAAGTAGTAAATAAATCTATTGGCTGACGTATCCTCTCACAAACTTGAGGGTACGTATAGCCGACCCTAGTCTATTACTATCTCCATGATTTCAAGAGTATGTTGATGTCAATACGAATGTGGGGTCCATGCTTTTTGATGCTAACGTAGATCTGTTTTGATGATGCATTGATGCGTATAATAATTGTTCTTTTTTTGACATCGGACCGGATCGATCCCCAGCCCAAATCAAACAAAAATCAAACAATAATACACACATAACTTGAACCAAAACATGAAATGAAGTTCGATCGTACCTTTTAGCGGGTGAAACGGGTGAAATGATGTTCGATCCGGTCTAGTGTGTGTAAATCGCACTGGTTGTGTGTGTTTGGGTGTTTGGTTTGAAATGGGGGAGAAGGCCCTCCGCTTCAGCTATAGCGAGGGGTCGAAGCGCCCCGCTTTGGCCATAGCGCGGCGCTTTGAGGTCAAAGCGGGTCGCTTAGGTCAAAGCGGGGCGTTTCGGGCCTTTTTTTATTTTTTTTAAATTGTTTTTAATTCACAAACGCGTCGATAATAGTCTAAATTTTACGTTTTTTCCATTATACATCATTTTTTATTATATATGAACTATATTGCAAGTTCCGGATCAAATCGGTTACGTGTGATGTCTTATTCCGTTATATCGTATCATTTTGGTTTGAAAGCACAAGTACTCCTGTGAGAGGTGTTATGTGTATCAGCCGCCTACCGTACATGAACATGACGTATTTTTTCATTAATTGTAGTATTATGATGTATATTGTCATTTTGGGTCGTACAAGTGCGTATTGAATCTGATTGGGTCGCGCAGGTGACATTCGGTTTTTAACGTGATGTAACGCATATATTGAACAAGCACAAACGTGATTATTATTAAACACATTTAACCTACATCGTGAACATATGGGGTTACATTAAGGTCAGGGGCACGATACATAAGCATTTCGTACGCGTTGATCTGATCCCGGTACAATGTATGCCAGGCTGCTGCCCGATCTGTTCTGTGTGCTGTCCAGAGTGGGTTTGGGGGAGACATTGGATAACAACCTCTAAGCTCTACATGTATGAAATGCCCATGGTCGACGAACACAACCGCAACCACCAGGTGAGGTTCCTCAGCTTCGTTTGGCCCGCCCAGCAGAGGGAAAATTGTACAGCTCCCACGCATGTCGAAGCTGTGAACAATCACACCGTATCGTTGGGCAATAAGAAACCCCGTCTCAGGCATCGTCATGTAATTTTCGATATCTGCTCGTCCCACCCCCTTGAAATTGATCCGTCTAAGCAGCGCATCATAATGTCCTATGTTTTCCGGATCGAAAAACTGCCTCCAAAGCGATTCGTTCCTACGTAACTCCTTTATAAGTTGTTTCCGGATCATCAAATATGAATTCTGTTTCACTCCTAACCCAACAGCCACCGATCGAAACCCACAATGACCATCTGGTTTCACGTCCTTTATTCTAACGATGTATGGATGGATCACTTCGGGAATCTGAGATGCGTAGTGGCGGATCGCTATATCCGTCTTAGGACCGAGCTTGATCATCGGGAAATCAGGGTGCAGGTTGATCGTTTTGGTATTCTTTTGTCTTCTAGAATCTTCGAGTGATATGTACGAGCTGTGACGGGGAAGATCATCTGAGGCCTCGACCCAAGTTTCTTCCGACGGAATGTACGAGCTTTTTCTAGCGGCTTCAACCTTTCTTTCTTCCTGCGTTTTCAATGTTGGGCGACCACGAGTTTTCTTCAGAACAGCAGGAGGTTTTTTGTTATTGTTCCCTGGATTGAGGATTTGCTGAAACTTTTCAAAGAAGCTCCTTTTCACTTGAGGGGGTGTTGGATCGATCTTTTGTTTCAATTTTTCAAATTCCGCGTCTACATCGATATCCTCTACGTTTTTCTTTGCAGGCTTGAAGTTAAGCTTCTTCCAGAACACGTCTATGTGTGTGATCCGGAGTTGCTGACCTGTGGATGAAAACAAATTAGGTGGCAGAATCATAACGAGAAAGGTCAAAGATATTAATTACCATGATTTTCCAACTTTTCCAAACGACAGGCACATGGCAAACCACAGCTGGTAAAAAGTTGGCAACCACAGCTTGCACCGTAGGCTCTCAACCCGTCTTCCTTACGTTTTAGTTCCCTACTCAAAAGCTCAATAGCATATATTGAAACCTTTCTGAGAATATATGCAAGCATGGGCTGCTTCTTGTGGTGCGTCATCACTTTTCGGAGGCTTGTTTCAAAGCTTGTACTAATATCGGTGTATTGTCTATCAACAACATGATCAACATACAGTACAAGTTTATCCAGAGTGTTGCGATGACTTAGAAAGTGACTTTTTAGTGTTGCATGCATGCCCTCAACCCTGTTGGTCGTAGTTTGGTGAAAGTTGATAGTTTTGTTAATCCAACATGATACAAACTTTTCACGGTACGGATCCAACCAGGATTTCTTCATATAATCAAAAACCTCTAAAATTAAAAAAAACGTAAATAGTCAGTTTTTGTTATTATATAAAATTTGAACATAATTATGTAAGAAATACCTACGTTCACGGTCATCTTCTTTCAGCTGTGCTTCAAGGTTTTCCAAGTTATACCTGTATATTTCCTCGGTCGTAGACTCGCACAATAACCAAAAACTACGTACGAATTCTTTCCAATCCTTGTCAGAGAATTTCTTCTTGCTGTTCTTATTAATATTTTGTTGAATATGGAACCGACAAAGATACTTATGCGCTTTTGGAAAAACTTGTTCACACGCGTTCATTAGCGCAAAATCCCTGTCTGTTAAAATCACGCGCGGTTCCATACATCCTACCAGCATAGACTTGATCCTCTGCAACACCCATAGGTAGTTCTCTGACTTCTCAGCGGAAATTACCGCACAAGCAGCCGTAAACGATTTGTTTGTCGACGTCATGCCTACGACCTGAACAAATGGCAGGTTGTACATGTTCGTTTTGTAGGTGGCGTCAATAATTAGCACATGCGGGAAGGCACACCACATCTTGAATGATCTTTCGTGAACAAAGAAGACATCTTCAACTTCGTTTGATATCTCATTCGTGCGCATGTAATAAGTGTAATTTTTTTCGAGAAGAATGCTTTCAAGTTTTTGCATCGGAGACTTACCGACATTTTTTTCGGCGTTGATCTTCTGAACAGCGTTGTGTATATCTTTCGGAATAAGCTTTCTAGCCGGATTGTTTTTTGTCAGCGTTCGCCAGATACTTTGGTTGGGAATGTCTTGCTCTGCCAGCTCCTTAACCAGTTTTGTATCCTCCGAAGAAAGCCTTCTCGCATACGCGTGACCCTCTAAGTTTTCAATAGGAGTGTGGTTATGCTTCGCCTTCGTCACCTCGATCCTCCAAACACTTCCGGATGATTCCGAAAACCCGATCATCTCGAACGGGCAGCCTATTTTCTTGCTACCCGTTTTCCTCTGTGTAGCTATACTCTTATGCTCCCCACCAAAAGTACATTGAAACCAAATCTTGTAATTCTCTCCTCTTTTATTCGACCTCTTAGTCACAATGAGGTAACCGTTGTCTTTTGCCGTGTCTTGTACCCAACGCACCAACTCTTTACGTGACGAAAAGGTCTGCGTCGTATCAAACGAAAACGTAACCGGGTAACACCCTTCCTCGTCAACAGACACATCCCCCGGCTCACCATCGTCACCGAGGTCCGAATATACTTGATGTTCAAAGTTGTGCTCGCCACCGTAACCGAAATTCGAATAACCTTGTAAGCTCTGTTGACAACCGTAACTGTCGTTTGGACCACACTCCTGCTGTACAAAGCTGTACTCGCCACCGTAACCGAAATTCGAATAACCTTGTTGTGCGTAAGGGTCCTCCACAGGGGTATTCAAATCCAGCGTCACCGTGTTATCACGATAATGAATGCCAGATACAACCTCTGCCTCCCTCAAGTTGGACGAGACCGGTTTCTCATACGAGTCAGAAATAGCGGTCCCCTCGTAAGAATCAGGAACAACTGTCTCGTCAGAATATTGACCGAAAATATAGTTGTTTAACCACGACATCGTTTTTTCAAGAGATGTAACTAATACAGCAAAACCGCGCGTTATTTTGAGAAGAAACACAACGGATCTGAAATGTGGAAAGAAATATATATCGAAGACAGTGTGTGATCGAAATGTATGTTCACAGGTTGCTTTTAAAAGGGGAAAAAGGGTGAAATTTGGGGTCGAAGCGCCGCGCTATGGCCACAGCGCGGCGCTTAGGGTTAACGACAAAACATCATGATTAGCTTTATGTCTGTCAAACAGTATCGAATGTTTCAAACGTCAATCGAAGCACGTTTTGTCGATCGAAGCGCCGCGCTTTGGCCATAGCGCGGCGCTTTGGGGTGTGAAAATAATATTGGGCGTGTGCAGCTAGCATGACCCAAATGAATATTGGGGGATTTGAAAAGGGTATTTATAAGAACAAATGGTGTGCCATAGAATCTAGGGTTATTATCAACAAATCAATCTTGAATCTAGGGTATGGATAGAAACAAACAAGAAAAAAATAAATAATATATATAAAAGCTTTTGAATCCCGTAAATTTTTACTATTTTATTTTATTTGTTTACTTCATGTTATAAGAATTAAGATAAAACACACCAACGAAAAAGTAAGGTTGAAAATTGAAGATTAAGTCGTAAAAACGAATATGTTTACTCTTGTATGCATCCGGACCCCTATTTGTCTTTTCATATAGTATAATATTTAAGAATAATTGATGAAAGACCAAAATGTCTATAATGTAATAATTACTCATAGATGCCTTTGAGAAGTTTCAATATTAGTTATAACTAGTATTAAGTCTCTACGTTATGGGGCAGAGAGGTAAAACCGTGCTATCAGTGTTGCGGGGTTAGAGGCGTAAAAACCGTGCTAAGTAGCAACTGAACGACAACCAAAATCTAGAAGATACGTAATGTAAAAGCACAAATTTTTAACACGAAGTGACTCACGTTATGTAAAACGTAGATGAAGTCAAATTTATACCGACCCGTTTAGAAAGTCGAGGGGGTAAAAAAACCCCGATGGACCAAATGTAACCACCAAACACCGTACCAAGTAGCAACAGAACGACGACCAAATCCAGAAAAAAACGTAAAATAAAAAAAAACTAAACTTGTTTTACTTTTGTGGCAAAATGGTAAAAAAAATCAAAATTTTGCTACAAAATAAAAAAAAGAACCATAAAGTTTTAAAAAAAGCCACAAAAGATGATACTATTCATTACCATGTTACAAATTAATACATATAAACAACTAGCAGGATGCCCGCGCTATGCGGCGGAAACGATACATCCCATTGCGATACTCGTTTTTGGTTGTTTTCTTATTCATGTAATATTTATTGTAGCATCATTGTAATAGATATATATCAAAAGCGAAGTAATCGGGTAATCTATTTCAAATGTAAAGCCGAAACCAAAGTTATCGGTTAGTCTATTTTATTAACCAATCGGTTTTCGGTTAATCACTTCGATTTATTCGGTTAGATTGCCAGTTTTTAGCTTGATTCATTTAATTTCAGGTAATAGAAAAAAAACAAATTTTGCTTAGAAATATATGAAATGGAGATATAAATATGAAATATATGAAATGGAGGTATAAAAGCTATAAATATATGAAAATATAAAGGATTCGGTTCTGTTAAACTAATTTTGGTTAAATGAGAGTACAAAAAAAACTGATAACCAGTTTTTTGTTAATTCAGTTTTCAGTTAATTCAGTTTTTGATTGATTTCGGTTCGGTTTCGTCTATATTTGGTTTGGTTTAGGTTAACAATTTAGTTATTGCTCACCAATAACCCGTTTTCAGTTAATTCAGTTAATTAAAAAAAACTATAGCAATACTATACTCAAATTAAAGAGAATAAAATACCCGTTTATATGGTGTAATTTAAAAAATTATGATCGTTCAGGGGGGGGGGGGGGGAGTTAGTTTTTTATAAGGGAATAAAATATAACTATTAACTAATTATCTGTAATTTTGTTGAAGATGAAGGAGTAAAGTGTAATCTAGATGAAATGATTAAATTGACGATATTTATTCACTTGACATTTTGTAGCTATTAAACATATGGATAATGACTAAGTACGTTGGGATTTAATCACTTGTACACTAAGGCATCATCTGCTTATATCTTTTAATCCATACGTCAATACTGACCAAGACAACTATCGAAACGTCGACAAAAATGAGTAGGCCGTCACGGTACTTTTGAATTTTTTAAAAATATTGTACTTTATAAGATATCACAAGAACACGTAAAACAATTATAAGTTTGTTGTGGAGAGAGAAAAGTGTAACGAATTACCCATAATTATATATAACATAAAATTTATTTGTTATGATCTATTATGTAGGTGAAATTTATTGTAATTATCTTTAGAGTTAATAGCCAAAATGGTCCCTGAGGTTTGCTCACTTTTGCCACTTTAGTCCAAAATCCAATTTTTTTACATCTGGGTCCCTGAGGTTTGCATTTTGTTGCCATTTTGATCCAAATCTCAAATCAGGTCAGATTTTTGTCCTTTTTCTCAGGGGTATTTTAGTCATTTTAAGTATTAATATACCCAAACACCCCTAAAATCACTCTGCACACACACACACACACACACTCTCTCTCTCTCTCCAAACACCCACTTTCCACCACCACAAACCTGCAAATCAACTTTCGAATACCCCCACCATCACAAACCTAAAAAAGCAATTGATAAATCACAAAATGTTGACATGTATATATAACCAGCTTTTAATGTTTGGAAAAGCAGAATGATAGAATTTACTTTTGATTATCTAAATGATCACTTTTGGATAATCTGGTAGCAACAAATTGATTATCGAAGGATAACTTTTTTTTTTGCCTGAATACCCCCTTTTTAACCTGATTAAAAAACTATCCCTTTCAAAACTATCAACCATTCTCCGGCAAGGCACACCACCGTATCCTTACTTCAAGTCACTCATCCTCATATGTTCGTGAAGTGGGTTTTAGATATGACAAATGTGGATAGATAAGAACAACTTAGGTTTTTAGATCTGAACTCTTACCTTTGATTTGGGTGGTCACCACCATCTCCTAATTTGCTGCCGCTACCGGCCGACTGATCCTTTTCGGAAAACAGGGGAAACATGAGAGAAAGAACGGGTAGCGCAACAGTGTTGCCGGAAAAAAAACAAGGTGTCGCCAATGGTTGTGGTGGTGGTGTAAGAGACAGAGAAAGAGAGAGGGAGAGGATGTCGGCAGTGGGTTTTGTTTTGTGGTGGTGGTTGTGGTGGTTGCGGAAGAGAGAGAGGGAGAAGAGAGAGACAGAGATGGTTGCGGTGGTGGAGGTGTTGTGGCGATGGTGGTGGTGGTGGTGCGGTGGTGGTGGTGGTGTTCGACATAGATGAGAGAGAGAGAGAAGAGAAAGAAGGGTGTTTGGAGAGAGAGAGTGTGTGTGTGTGTGTGTGTGTGTGTGTGCGCGCGCGCAGAGTGATTTTAGGGGTGTTTGGGTATATTAATACTTAAAATGACTAAAATACCCCTGAGAAAAAGGATAAAAATCTGACCTGATTTGAGATTTGGACCAAAATGGCAACAAAATGCAAACCTCAGGGACCTAGATATAAAAAATTTGGATTTTGGATTAAAGTGGCAAAAGTGAGCAAACCTCAGGGACCATTTTGGCTATTAACTCTTATCTTTATTATAACTAGAGATTATCATTTGATTAGATTTTTTTTAATTATCCTCGTTACAAATTACTGATGAGGTTTTCTAATTCTATAATAAAACTGTGTTATATTTTTAAATAATTATATTTGTAATTATCACTATAATTATTTTTTGTTGCAATTATACAATCGCTTTTCTTTGAACCCACTTGAGTATTGTACGACTTGTGAGATTAAATATATTATTACTAGGTTATAACCCCGTGTATTACACGGGGTTGAATAAATAAATTTTATATACTAAATAATAAAACAATATATCTTTAAAAAACTCATTTATTGTACGGGTTGAATAAATATAATTTGATATATTAAATAACAAAAAATTATATCTATAAGAACCATATTGTACGGGTTGAGTAAATGTAATTTTATATAACAAATAAAAAAAGTTATATCTTTAAAACCATGTGTATTACACGGGTTGAATAAATGTAATATTGTCTACCAAATAATAAAATAATACATCTTTAAAAAACCTCATTTATTACACAGGTTGAATAAATGTAATTTTATATACCAAATAATAAAAAAATACATTTTAAAAAATATGCGCATTACACGGTTTGAATAAATGTAATTTTCTGTACTAAATAATAAAAAAATATATATCCTTAAAAATCCTCATGTATTGTACGAATTGAATAAATCTAATTTTATATATCAAATAATAAAAAGTTATATCTTAAAAGCTCATGTATTACATGGGTCGAGTAAATGTAATTTTGTATAGTGAAAATAAAAATATTTAATATATTAATACAAAGTTTGGTTTTCGTGATAAAAAATAGATTATTCTGTTGTTGCAAAATTTGTTAACGAAGTCTCAAGAAATTTAACCCTTTATTTAAAACTCCGTAAATGTATAAATGATAAATAATATTAGTTAATTTTATTTTAGGTTTCATAAAATCTATTTGATACCAAAATTAAACAAAAAGTTCAAATATAATTAATTCAAATAAATAATATTATAAATGAGTCTCAATAAATTTAACCCTTTATTTAAAACTCCGTAAATGTATAAATGATAAATAATATTAGTTAATTTTATTTTAAGTTTCGTAAAATCTATTTGATACCAAACTAAACAAAACGTTCAAATATAATTAATTCAAATAAATAATATTATAAATGAAAAGGAGATTAAACTAAATAATAATTATCTATAAGATATTAAACTAATAATATTTAGTAGGTGGGTTATCTATAATATAAGATATTAAATTAAATAATATTTAGTAGAAGGATTATCTATAATTAATTAAAAGATATTAAATTAAAACAATAATTATCTATAAGAGATGGGCTAATATGATGACAAGTGTCCCTAAAGTGGTTTATTTTATTATATAGTTTAGATTTTGAAGATAATATATTATTAGAAAAAAATAGAATGATTCTATCCGACATTCAAAGTAAGATAAGATTTAATATTAATTAATTATTTATTATTTAATTAATTGATATAAGATAAATATGAAAAGGCAGGAAATTACAAATGTAGACGCCTTCAATGAATGACACATGTCACTTATTGGTTTCTTTTATTATATAGTATAGATTATAATATTTAATCTTGTAGCCATTATAATCATTTATATTATATAGATCAAAATATATTAATAACCTATTAATAATTAGTTGGTAATTGTTGATGGACCATATTACCCTTATTAACTAATTAGGTTTCCTCTTGGGTGTATATATAAGGAGATTATTAGAGAGTTTAAGGGTTACACAAGTTAGACAATTTCACAACCCTCATAACATCACAATCGGCTCTCTCTCCATAACCAAAATCTTCCCTTGTTTCGGTTTCATCACCATCATAACTTTACACCCTAAGGAGGAACCAGATCATCTTGACAAACATGTCGAACTCAATGGCTGCATCTCTGATTGGATTCTCTGCTGGCATGTCTGTTGTAACAGGTATATTATTCATGTTTTCCATTATGTTTAAACAGAACTGATCAACATGTGGTATCAGAGCATATGTTGATAAATCAGTTCTGTTTTCGTATCCATCATTCTGGGATCATAATCTGGAAAAACAGAAAAATTTTTAAAGCCATATTCATCACGGCTGTTTTCGGTTTTACTTGTGCCGAAATCATTGTTTTTAAGAAAGGGTGCTTAATCATGTCACCCGAAACCATAATGGGTAAATTAATATCCGAAATCTGTTAATAAAAGTCATAAAATTCAGGTTTTGGATCCCAAAATTATGTTTTAATTTTCTAGGGTTCATCTTTTGTTCTAAGGAAAACTCGAAAATTCCTTAAGTTTTGGAATATAATTTGGATTAGTGGGTGTTTTTACTGATTTTGATCTGAATTTTATCTATTAAAATCTTTGAAAACTGTTAATAGATAATCAGTTATAATTTTCGAAATATTTGACAAGTTTAGATCAGCAACAAAACAGGAAACATTATCCCACAATCCCTAAAAGTTCGAGTTTTCAGTTATTATCACAATAAACAGCTATTAACAGTGGGCTCGAGACCATCAAATCACGACTCGAGACCATCAGTCTCGACTTGAGACCATAAGGTCTCGACTCGAAATCATCAGGTTCTCAAAACTTTACAACTCGAGACAACAGTCTCGACTCGAGACCACTGAGATTTCGACAAAGGCCTTCAATCTTCACAACTCGAGACCGTGGTTGCGACTCGAGACCTCATTATGACTCGAGATCTCATAAAATACAGTAGTCGAGACCATGGTTCCGACTCGAGACAAAGGTTGCGACTCGAGACCTCATAACTAACTCGAGATCTCATAACTCAGTCGAGACCTAACTCGAAACCTCATTACCTTAGGCTGTTTGATGTGAACTAAATTTTAGCTCAGGGCTCCGCCCCGAACCCCGTGCAGGGGCATGCTGTCCCCTTGCACCCCCCAGCGAACTCACCGCGGAGTTCGATCCGCGCTAACAGGTGGTTTGCTATTAAATACTTGGTTTTGTAAACAATTAATTAACTAATCAGAATCAGATAACTTTTACAAAACCAAAATAGCTTAACTTGAATGAGCTTCTGATGTATCATTTCTGGCCAAAGCTGATTTAATACATCTATTTATTGTTCAAGTATTATAAAAGCTATGTTAAGTATGCATTAAAACGTGAAATGTCTTAATTCTGGCCAAAGCTGATTTAATTCATTTATGTTTAGCATGCTTGACAAGCGCATAACTAAAGTGATTGTCTCATTTCTGGCCAAAGCTGATTT
>JARYGA010037961.1:0-48317 GCA_030545235.1 Helianthus tuberosus
GCATCCTTGGAGGAGGTGGTGGAAGCACCGAACCAATTGTTGCAGAGGTCGTAGCTGACACGGTGGAAGAGCTCATGTTTGATCTCGAGGCCATTGAAAATAGTGTGGCAAAAAAATTTGAAAATAGAAAACCAAGTAATGATTTTGCAAAAGCTTTTAGTAGAAATAGCACCACTTGCCCCACGGTGGGCGCCAAATTGTTTTGGTAAAAAATTACCTAAGCAATTTAGTGATTAAATTAGTTAAGTGAGGTAGTGTGCTAAGAATGTGTATCGAAAATATGCTGAGTTGGTTGTTTGCAAAAACAGTGTTCAGGATATAGCTCAGGATATTGAGCTATACTTATAATCAAACAATGAGCAAAAAGTAAAGGGTGACATGAGATATACGAGGAAATCCCTTGATCAATCTAGATCGCCGGCATAAAACCTCGGGAGCTGACAATCGCAGCTGCCTTGTTCTTCTTATTGCTTCAAATGTCAGGATACAGTGCAGGATATTGATCAGATCGCTACTAAGTGTTATAATGCTTTTTCAGAAAGTGTAAGTTGCGAGAGAGTAGAAGTGATTGAGAGCAGTGAGTGTAGTTGTGTCCTATTCGATCTGATATATCCGTCTATTTATAGCTAAGAAATGAAACAAAATCTCCTACAAATGGGGGATGCCATCGAATATTCCTTAGTTAACGTTGGAGACCAAGTAAAGTGGCTTCAACGTCTTTCTTCGAACTACTTGGACCAAGTCTTCTGGGGAAAAGGTCTTCATGAACGTTGCAAGCTTGGACTCGTACTCCTACACATAACCCGTTAGTAATCCTCAGGATACCATCCAGGATGTTACTAGTATCCTGAGTCAGCATCCTAAGAATGAACATTTATCATATAGCCAAGATATAATTCAAGATATTATCCAGGATATGGGCTCAGAATTTCACCCATAACAATGATCTGCCCCCAGTATGGTTACCACAATCCCCTTCATGTATATCCTGAAGCACTTCTTTAGTTTCAGGATCCTCCAAGCACCTCAGGTATGGTCCTGCAAAAGATTTCTTGTACAAGATATCATTTATAATAGTGAATCGTGATACCTTCATTCTAAAGGCCTTAGGATTTTCATCCTTTGGGATGTGTCCTTCCTTAAGATATTTCATGATTGGAGCCATCCAGGACTTAGGATCCTCATCAGGATCATGACCAGGATCCTGAATGCTTGTTACCTCCTTATCCTGAGTCTTGACGAGATCAACAGCTGGATGTAGGATGTGAAGTATTGGTATCTAGGTTCCTTTAGGTATCCTGACTGATGATCCTAGGTTCGCCAAGGCATCTGCTTTAGTATTATCCTCTCTCGGTACCTGTTCAAGTTTAAAAGCATCGAAATATCCTGCTAATTTTTGAGAATTTTGAGATATTCGATTAACTTCTCACCTTTGACTGCATAGGATCCATTAAAATGATTAGTAATTAACAAAGAATCCACATATACTTGCAAACTCTTAATATTCATGTTTCTAGCCAACTCTAATCCTGCGATCAAGGCTTCATATTCTGCTTCATTATTAGTGGCAGGAAATTCACATCTAATAGCCTGGGGTAATATGTCCCCCTGTGGCGATTTTAGTAGTATACCCAGTCCCACACCTCTAACATTAGATGCACCATCAGTATATAATGTCCAGGATTCTGAGGTTTCTCCTAGTTGTTGAACTTCTAGGTCTACTTCATTTTGAATATCACTACTGAAATCAGCCACAAAGTCAGCTAGAGCCTGAGACTTTATGGCATTTCTAGGTTCATATACTAGATCATAGGCACTTAATTTTACTGACCATTTAGCCATTCTACCTGACATCTCAGGTTTTCTAAGCACATTTTTAACAGGATAATTGGTTTTAACATGAATCCTATGTGTTTCAAAGTAATGTCTAAGCTTTGTTGATGCCATAACTAGGGCTAATATTAATTTTTCTAAATGAGAATATCTAGTTTCAGCATCTAATAAACTTTTGCTAACATAATAGACAGGATACTGCTGACCTTCATGATCCTTTATAAGAACAGCTCTTACAGCATTCCCTGATACTGCGAGGTATAGGGACAATGGTTCACCATCCTCAGGCTTCATCAATAGAGGTGCAGTTGAAAGATACGGCTTCAAATCCTCCAAGGCAGCTTCATGCTTCTTTCCCCATTCGAACTTCTTATTCTTTTTCAGGATATCATAAAATTCCTTGCATTTTTCTGAGGATCTTGAAATAAATCTGTTTAATGCTGCTACTCGTCCCGTCAGTCTTTGAACATCCTTCATATTGGAAGGTGACTTGATATCCAAGATGGCTTTGATCTGTTCTGGGCTCGCTTCTATCCCTCTTTTAGTCACCATATATCCTAAAAACTTTCCTTCCCCTACTCCAAAATGGCACTTGGCAGGATTTAACTTCATGTTATATTGATCCAGGATATCAAATGCTCCCTTAATATCCTGGAGGTGATCCTCAGTCTTCTTAGATTTCACTACCATGTCATCGATGTACACCTCCATGGTGTCCCCCAGCTTGTCTTTAAACATCATGTTTACCAATCTTTGGTATGTTGCACCTGCATTTTTCAAACCAAAGGGCATAGCAGTATAACAATAAATATCTGTTGGTGTCATGAAAGCAGTATCCTCCTGGACCGAAGGTTCCATTTGTATCTGCTGAAATCCTGAGGATGCGTCCATGAAGGTTAACATCTCATGGCCAGCAGTAGCATCCACCATTGAGTCAATATGAGGAAGAGGAAATGGGTCTTTGGGACAAGCTTTGTTCAAGTCTGTGTAATCTACACAAACTCTCCATTTCCCAGTTTTCTTCTGTACCACAACTACATTTGCTAGCCATCTTGGAAATTTGACCTCCCTGATCATTTTGGATTTCAATAACCTCTCTACTTCTTCCTGAAGAATCATATTTCATTCCGGAGCAAACTTCCTCCTCTTTTGTTGGACAGGCTTGAATGACCTGTCTATACCGAGCTTATGAATTATAATATCCTTGGAAATACATGTCATATCCTCGTGCTTCCACGCGAATGTTGACATCATGCATTTCAAAAAGTTAGTCAACTGATCCTCAATATCCTGAGGGATATTAGTTCCTACGAGCACCGAGATATCTGGATTATCCTGATCCAAGATAATTTTCTTTACATCCTGCTCTGAAGCCTCCACGATATCCTGGGCTCGTATCTTTAATTGCTATGCTGCACTAGGCTTGGTTGAGGATTTCATCGAGGATGAGTAACACTCCTTTGCTTCCTGCTGATCACTATCCACCTTGACAACCCCCCAAGGAGTAAGGATCTTGATGCATTGATGATAGGTTGATGGCACAGCTTTCATATCATGGATCCATGGCCTACCCAATATAATATTATAGCAGGATAAGGAGTCCATCACACAAAAGCGTTGCATTGAGTTGACCCCTTCAACATATACTGGTAACTTTATCTCTCCCACTGTATTTCTAGCCTCTCCACTGAACCCAACAAGTACAGTGGACTTCGAAGTGATATCCATTGGGGATACATTCATCCTCTTCAACGTCTCTATTTGGTTTATGTTGATGGAGCTGCCATTATCCACCAGTATCCTGCGTACAAAATAGTTAGCCACATATAACGTTATTACCAGAGCATCATGGTGAGGATCCTGGACAGTATCCCTGTCATCACTGTCGAAGGTGATCACTTTATCAGTTGTGAGGGTCGTCATCCTGGTTGGCTTATCTTCTCTCTCGGCCTTAGCCTCAATTGCATATCTCTTGGCCGCAGAATATGAAGTCCCACAAATGTCGGATCCTCCTGAAATGAAGTTAATTATCTTGGCATCCGCAGGAGGTGATGCTGCTCGTTCAGGATCCTTCTCAGTATCCTGACCCTTATTCTTCTTTCTTCCTAGGAGATCCTTCAGATATCCCTTGCTTAGGAGATAGCGTATTTATTTCCTCAGAGCAATACAATCCTCGGTAACATGTCCATAATCCTCATGGAAGGCACACCATTTGGACTTATCCTTCCAATCAGCTTTTTGTTGATTCTTCCGGGGCCACCTTGCTTTGTCTCCTTAACCCTGCATAGCATACATCAGTTCAGGTATGTTAACAGAAAAACAATATTCAGATAGCTCAGGATGCTCCTCAGGATCCTCGTCTTCAACAGCATTCACTTTCTGGCTGTCATTTCTGCCATACGGCTTAGAGCGATATAGTTTGTATGAGGATTCTGATTTCCTGTTGGTTGACTCATCGGTTGTGGATGAATTCATCCTCTCTTGCATCTTTTTGTCATCCTCCAGTCGAATATATCTTAAAGCCCTGTTCCGAGCTTCATCCAGGTTCCTACATGGGTTCATTACAAGATCCTGGTAAAATTGAGAATCTTTTTGCAACCCCACCTTGAAAGCCTGCACAGCTGTTGCAACATCAAGATGTGGAATATCTAAGGATTCTAAGCTAAACTTGTTCACATAATCTCTTAAGGATTCCTGAGGTCCTTGGGTTATCCTGTAGAGATCACTTGTTAGTTTTTCAAAACTTTGACTGCAAGAAAATTGACTATTAAATAAATTGACTAAGTGAGCAAATGATGTAATTGAATTAGGAGGAACGTTTATGAGCCATTTTAAGGCTGATCCTGTTAAGGTAGAATCAAAACCCTTGCATAGGCATGCTTCCTTGAGATCTGGAGGGATAGGGTTGATCTCCATCCATTCCCTATACTGGGCAATATGCTCCTCAGGATCCGTAGTTCCGTCATAGAGCTTCATGTTGGGGGTTTGAAATCTTTTTGGGATTTCAGCATCACAGATAGGATATGTAAACCGTGACATCTTGTGGCTATCCTGGGATACTTCTGGGATCGGCTGGACTACTCAAGGTACACTGGATATCATGTCCTTCAACTTTTGAAGCTCCTTGGAAAGTTCTGATGTCATACCTGCATCCTGCAAAGACCCAATACCATTAGTATCAAGAGTATTATTATTATTAGATATGTTACCAGTTTGAGGATTCTGGCCATATCCTGAGCTTCTCACAGTTGACACCCTAACTGAAGAGGGTATCTCAGGAATATGACTTTGGGAATGGCTAGGCACAATATTCCCCTATTATCCTCAGTATATACTGCAGAACTGAAGTTCAAAGCCCTGGGTTGCAAGGGAGTGACAGTATCCTCAGCGGGCCTGCTTGAGCTGGATTTCAAGAGTTGTATCTCTCTCATCAGCATTTGGTTGGTCTCCTGCTGTTGCTTCATCTGTTCCTGTATACTACCAAATAAAGTTAGAATTTCATCATTAGAGGCTAAAACAGGAGCAGATCCCTAAACACACCGAGTAGGTATAATATCCTGAGGCTGTGAGGAGGTTTGCGTCCTTGGAGGAGGTGGTGGAAGCACCGAACCAATTGTAGCAGAGGTTGTAGCAGACACGGTGGAGGAGCTCATGTTTGATCTTGAGGCCTTTGAAAATAATGTGGCAAACAATTTTGAAAATAAAAAACCAAGTAATGATTTTGCAAAAGCTTCTAGTAAAAATAACACCACTTGCCCCACGGTGGGCGCCAAATTGTTTTGGTCAAAAATTACCTAAGCAATTTAGTGATCAAATTAGTTATGTGAGGTAGTGTGCTAAGAATGTGTATCGAAAATATGCTGAGTTGGTTGTTTGCAAAAACAGTATTCAGGATATAGCTCAGGATATTGAGCTATATCTACAATCAAACAATGAGCAAAAAGTAAAGGGTGACACGAGATATACGAGGAAAGCCCTTGATCAATCTAGATCGCCGGCATAAAACCTCGGGAGCTGACAATCGCAGCTGCCTTGTTCTTCTTATTGCTTCAAATGTCAGGATACAGTGCGTGATATTGATCAGATCGCTACTAAGTGTTGCAATGCTTTTTCAGAAAGTGAGAGTTGCGAGAGAGTAGAAGTGAATGAGAGCAGTGAGTGTTGTGTCCTGTTCGATCTGATCTATCCATCTATTTATAGCTAAGAAATGAAAACAAAATCTCCTATAAATGGGGGATGCCATCGAATATTCTTTAGTTAACGTTGGAGACCAAGTAAAGCGGCCTCAAAGTCTTTCTTCGAACCACTTGGACCGAGTCTTCAGGGGAAAAGGTCTTCATGAACATTGCAAGCTTGAACTCGTATCCCTGCACAT
The DNA here is from genome assembly GCA_030545235.1 of Helianthus tuberosus. NCBI lineage: Eukaryota > Viridiplantae > Streptophyta > Magnoliopsida > Asterales > Asteraceae > Helianthus > Helianthus tuberosus. The sequence goes on from JARYGA010037961.1 coordinate 6,209, forward strand.
AATCCGTTAGTGATCCTCAGGATACCATCCAGGATGTTACCAATATCCTGAGTCAGCATCCTGAGATTGAACATCTATCATATAGCCAAGATATAATTCAAGATATTATCCAGGATATGGTCTCAGAATTTCACCCATAACAGTTATACGTTGGTTGCTTTTGGAGTTAGATCATTTTATCGTACGGTAAGTCTATTTGGTACAATTAACTCATTTTTGTTCATTTTCTCAAGCTAAATCCATATTGTAATTCATTATACTTTGGGCTTTGTTAAAGATTTATTATCAATTATTTTTCTTCTTTTATCACATCGTTTGAAGGAATTTATCAATTTTCTATCGATTAAAAAAACAAATCTAAAAAGAAAGGAAACAAGGGTGTCTAAAATCCATCTATAAATCAATTCATTCATGTTTTCTCAAAGTCTGAATCATTTTTTTTTACTTTTAAATTCAATCAACAATTTGTTAGGAAGAGAGTTAGGTGCAAACCGATGTTAGTTTTTTTTTTCTCAGTTAGTAATGTCTATTATTATTCCCTGGTCTTTTAATTTATTAGCAGAATACAAAATCAGGACTTATGAATATATATATATATATATATATAAATCTTGTAGATTTTGTGTTATACGTTATATTATCATTCTTGTATGCAAAAACCATAATTGCTTTGCAAATGGGTTCTGAGATTAAATCTTATATTGCTTGATGACTGATAGTTTTATTGGGTGTTATTTTCTTTTATTTAGAATAATTGATTGATAATTGATGTAACTTAATTGTTAAAGTTGACAAAATTCAATGTTAGAGACTGAATTAAATATAGTTAATCTTGAAATTTATTTTGATTAACGTTGTTATAAATTTTCAATCATTTTGTAATTTGTTGATATAAAAGAAGAGGTTTATCAAACTTAAAATAATTTTGAGTTGACGTTATTATTTGAGTATGGCAGCCAATATTTGTCTTGTTATAAAAGTACCTCATTTATCTTACCCATAATTATCATAGTTATATCATTATGATTATATTTTTTTTATTTATGACTAAAATCTTAATATTGGTAGAACTAGTGGGTTTTAGTAGCTTTCCAAGATCACTACTGCAATTTTATTAACTTTATTATAATAATGAACAAGTTGTTTTAATATGATGATATATTATAATATTGAAGATTGGATAATTACCATGATACCTGTAGATGTTTATCATCTCAATGCTTGCATTTTAACATCCTTAGAAATTTATGAATTATACAAGACTTAAATAGTTGAAATGTTTGTATATATAACAGAAGATGTATGTTATATGTTATTTTCCATATGTTATTAAACTATCATGCTGTTAGAGTGAAAAATATTTGCATATAATCTATACTTGTGATTAGTTCTACCATGTTAGATTAAAACATAAACTATATATACTTGCATATGTTATTATTTCATAAAGTTTTCGTATAACTTGTTTTATAGGATGATATGTTATAACACCACATATACTATGTAATTTGACATTATATTCTACATACTATTATTTATTTGTTGGAATAATATTTCAAAGTTGTTTAATAAGCATGGTTTAATTCATGCTTACTTATTTAAAACATTTTGAGGTAAAGACATGACACCTGAAGTGTGAACCATTATAAATATATGGAAGCTTGTAAGATTTTACATTGATAGATAGTAATAACTCAGTCATGTAATTACTTTCGATATATATCATATGATGAGAAGATTATTTATAAGAATACGTTGAATAAAACAATTTCCATTTGTCAAACCTAAAATATGCTCATAAGGTAGCAATATTACTAAATAATATATAAGGTTTGAAATGACCAGAATAAAGGTTGTGTGGTTCTAATCCATTCCTTCAAATGAATGTGATTATATAATGCTCAGGGTCATGATCATGGTCATAACAATGGCAATGGAAATTGTAATAGTGCTACCATGAAAATTGTGTATTTATGATTCATTCCCTAAGGTGAATGTGATGATATAATGATCAATTCAAAGGTTATGATCATATACATAACTAAGAAAATTGTAATGATGCCACCATGAATGTTGTATGGGTATAATCTATTCCTTGTATAGAATGTGATGATATAATAATTGGTGTTAAGTTCGTAATCATGATAATTGAGAAAATTGTTATGATGCTCATGTAATGAGATAAACCATGTTAATAATGTGCTGACTATACAATGATCGTTATAAAGGTCGTAAGATATAAGATTGATAAATCTTATACGACTCAACTACTTCTCAATTGATGGTAAGCAAAGAGAACATTATTTACAAGGAAAAATCGATTAAATTCTTTTCATTTGTCACACTTGAGATATATGCTCCTAAAGTAGCAATATCATTATAAGAGTTATGAAAAAATGAAATGATTTTATACTCTTGTGACGAAGTAAAAAATGAAAAGCTATGAAGCTGGTTCTGGTTATTCCATTTACTGAAGTGAATTTATATAACGGTTATAAATGTCATTATCATGGAAATAATTGAGAATTTTGTAATGATGGTCATGTTAATATTGAGATCAATCATTAGTAGTAAGGTTATGATAGCCAAATTGATAATGATATTGACCACAAAATGTTATGATAGCCAAGTTCAGAATTGTAATAATGGTTATAACGAGATTGACCAGTATAAGTGGCAAATTATGGTAATGATTATACAAGAACAAAATGTGAAAAAGGATAATAGTTATATAACATAATAGTTTGCAATGATAAGGCGTTGTTCTCTCTCATAATACAACTACTACGCATACGATCGTAAACTAGAAGTTTATAGATCATGATATTTGATTGGCATGACCGGTTAGACCACACCGAGTCAATGATGATGTGAAACGTATTGAAGAACTAGAAGATTCTTCAAGTTGGTAATTAGCATGCAATATTTTCTCTCAAGGGAAGTTATTAATATACCAATTAAAGTATGGTTTAGATCCCTGAATATATTGGAAATAATAAGGGAATATGTGTATCCTGGCATGATACCATTTAGTATTCTGAAATCGATGCATCGTCTAAATGGTTATCAAATCCACAACTTGAAGCTTGTGTGATTGTGGCTTAGCTAATGTGATAGCAAGTGTTATGGCTCATTTTCTAAGCATACATATCTTGAACTATATCCTGCTTTTAATTGTTTATCTGTGATCAGGATACTGGACGGGGATATTGCTAACATCCTGGGTGATATCCTGAGGTATATCGAATTAATCACGTGCAGGTTAAAAACTGGGACTTGCTAACGGTCAAATGGACTTCATCTCCTCAAGACTCGGGCGTATTTGTTAAAGGAGAGACGTTGAACCCGAAAGACCAGGTCTACAACGTTCGACTAAGGAATATTCGTTGTATCCCGGTTATGTAGGATAGTTAGTTACATTTGTTTTACTATAAATAGATGGGGGCGGATCAGATTAAGGGACTCAACTTACACATTTTCGAACACTTTCTCTCTAGCTCATCGCAAACACTACACACAACACTTGTATTCGAATTACATTGTAACACATAGTCAATCCGCACCACATCCTGCACTGTATCCTGATATTTGAAGCAATAGAAGAACAAGGCAGCTGCGATTGTTAGCTCCCGAGGTTTTATGCCGGCGATCTAGATTGATCAAGGGCTTTCCTCGTACATCACGTGTCAACCTTTACTTTTTTTTGCTCATTGTTTGATCATCGATACAGCTCTATATCCCGAGCCGTATCCTGAAACTGTTTTCATATCTAATTTGGTTAACACATTTTTCACACATAATTTTAGCACACTACCTCACTTAACTAATTTGATCACTTAATTGCTTAGGTAATTTTTGACTAAAACAATTTGGCGCCCACCGTGGGGCAAGTGGTGCTACTTTTACTAAAAATCTTTGTAAAATCATTAATCGGTTTTCTATTTTCAAAACTTTTTGCCACATTGTTTACAATGGCCTCAAGATCAAACATGAGCTCCTCCACTATGTCTGCTGCAACCTCTGCTACTACCGGTTCGGTGCTTCCACCACCTCCTCCAAGGATGCCATTTTCTTCACAATCTCAAGATGTTATCCCTACTCGGAGTGTTCAGGGATCTGCTCCCGTTTTAGCCTCTAATGATGAAATTCTAACTTTATTTGGAAATGTGCAGGAACAAATGAGGCAGCAACAGGAAACTAATCAAATGCTGTTAAGAGGAATACAACTCTTAAAGGCTAGCTCGAGTAGACCCGCTGAAGAAACTGTCACTCCTATACAGCCCAGGGCTTTGAATTTCAGTTCCGCAGTTTACACTGAGGATAACAGGGGGAATATCGTCCCAAGCCATTCTCAGAATCGTATTCCTGAGATACCCTCCTCGGTCAGGATGTCGACTGTGAGGAGTTCAGGATATGCTTCAGGATATGGCCAAAATCCTCAGACCGGTAATGTGTCAAATAATAATATTCTTGCTACTAACAACAATGGCTCTTTGCAGGATGCAGCTATGACGTCAACATTTACCAGGGAGCTCCAGAAATTGAAGGACATGATATCCAGCGTACCTGGAGTGGTCCAGCCAATTCCGGAAGTATCCCAAGACAGCCATAAGATATCCCGCTTTGCGTATCCTATCTGTGATGCAGAAATCCCAAAAAGATTCCAGACTCCCAACTTGAAACTGTATGACGGGACTACGGATCCTGAGGAGCATATTGCCCAGTATAGGGAACGGATGGAAATCAATCCTATCCCTCCAGATCTCAAGGAAGCATGCTTATGCAAGGGATTTGGTTCTACCCTGACAGGATCAACCTTAAAATGGCTGTTAAACGTCCCTCCTCACTCAATTACTTCGTTTGCTCATTTGGTTAATTTATTTAACAGTCAATTTTCTTGTAGTCGGAGTTTTGAGAAACTAACCAGTGATCTTTACAGGATAACTCAAGGGCCTCAGGAATCCTTGAGGGATTATGTGAACAAATTCAGTCGAGAATCCTTGGATATCCCACATCTTGATGTTGCAACAGCTGTGCAAGCTTTTAAGATGGGGTTACAAAAGGATTCTCAGTTTTATCAGGATCTTGTAATGAATCCCTGCAGGAATCTCGATGAAGCTCGTAACAGGGCTTTGAGATATATCCGCCTGGAAGATGACAAGAAGATGCAGGAGAGGATGAATTCTACCTCAACCTATGAATCAACTAACAGGAAATCAGAAACCTCGTATAAGCCATATCACTCCAAGCCATATGGCAGAAATGATAACAAGAAAGTGAATGCTGTTGAAGACGAGGATCCTGAAGAATATCCTGACTTATCTGAATACTGCTTTTCTATTAATATACCTGAGTTAATGTATGCTATGCAGGGTTTAGGGGACAAAGCTAGGTGGCCTCGAAAGAACCAGCAGAAAGCTGATTGGAAGGATAAATCCAAATGGTGTGCCTTCCACGAAGACTTCGGACATATGACCAAGGATTGCATTGCTTTAAGGAAAGAAATAAGTTACCTGTTAAGCAAAGGGTATCTGAAGGACTTGCTGGGAAAAAAGAAGAATAAAGGTCAGGATCCCGAGAAGGATCCTGAACGAGCAGCATCACCCCCAGCTGATGCCAAGATAATTAACTTTATTTCAGGAGGATCCGATATTTGTGGAACTTCGTATTCGGCGGCCAAGAGACATGCAAAGGAAGCTAAGAGTGAGAGGGGAGACAGACCAGTCAGGATGACTACCCTCACAACTGATAAAGTGATCACTTTCGATAGTGATGACAGGGATACTGTTCAGGATCCTCACCATGATGCTTTGGTAATAACATTATATGTGGCTAACCATTTTGTACGCAGGATACTTGTAGACAACGGTAGTTCTGTCAATATAATTCAGCTGGAAACATTGAAGAGGATGAATGTATCTCCGATGGACATTACTTCGAAGTCCACTGTGCTCGTTGGTTTCAGTGGAGAAGCTAGGAATACCGTAGGGGAGATAAAGTTACCAGTATATGTTGAAGGGGTCAACTCAATACAACGCTTCTGTGTGATGGACTCCTTATCCTGCTATAACATCATACTGGGAAGACCATGTATTCACGATATGAAGGCTGTGCCATCAACATATCAACAATGCATCAAGATCCCTACCCCTTGGGGAGTTGTCAAGGTTGAAAGTGATCAGCAGGAAGCGAAAGAATGCTACTCATCTTCGATGAAATCTTCAACCAAGCCTAATCAAGCATAACAATTAAATATGCGGGCCCGGGATACCTTGGAAGCTTCGGAGCAGGATGTGAAGAAAATTATCCTGGATCAGGATAATCCTGATATCTCGGTGCTCGTAGGAACCAATATCCCTCAGGATATTGAAGTGCAGTTAACTAACTTTTTGAAATGCAGGATGTCAACGTTTGCATGGAAGCATGAGGATATGACAGGCATATCCAAAGACATTATCACTCACAAGCTTGGAATTGACAGATCATTCAAGCCTGTTCATCAAAAAAGAAGAAAATTTTCTCCTGAGCGGAATACGATCATCCAAGAAGAAGTTGAAAGATTGTTGAAGTCCAGGATGATCAGAGAAGTCAAGTTTCCAAGATGGCTAGCAAACGTAGTTGTGGTACAGAAGAAAAACGGGAAATGGAGAGTCTGTGTAGACTACACGGACTTGAACAAGGCTTGTCCTAAAGACCCATTTCCTCTCCCTCATATCGATGCAATGGTGGATGCTACTGCTGGACATGAAATGTTAACGTTCATGGACCCATCCTCAGGATTTCAGCAGATTCAAATGGAGCCTTCGGACCAGGAGGATACTGCTTTCATGACACCAACAGGTATATATTGCTATACTGCCATGCCTTTCGGTTTGAAAAATGCAGGTGCAACATACCAGAGATTAGTAAACATGATGTTCAAGGATAAGCTGGGGGACACCATGGAGGTATATATTGACGATATGGTGGTGAAATCTAAAAAGGCTGAGGATCACCTCCAGGATATCAAGGGAGCATTTGATATCCTGGATCAGTATAACATGAAGCTGAATCCTGCTAAGTGCCATTTCGGAGTGGGGGCAGGAAAGTTTCTTGGATATATGGTGACGAAAAGGGGGATAGAGGCAAGCCCGAAGCAGATTAAAGCTATCTTGGATATAAAATCACCCTCGAATATGAAGGATGTTCAACGGTTAACAGGACGAGTAGCAGCATTGAACAGATTTATTTCGAGATCCTCGGAAAAATGCAAGGAATTCTATGATATCCTCAAGAAGAATAAGAAATTTGAATGGGGAGCAAAGCATGAAGCAGCCTTGCAGGATTTGAAGCGATATCTCTCAACTGCACCTCTATTGATGAAGCCTGAAAGTGGTGAACCACTATCCCTATACCTCGCTGTATCAGGGAATGCTATAAGTACCGTTCTTATAAAAGACCATGAAGGTCAGCAATATCCTTTTTATTATGTTAGTAAAAGTTTGTTCGATGCTGAAACTAGGTATTCTCATTTAGAAAAATTGATATTAGCTCTAGTCATGGCATCGACAAAGCTTAGACATTATATTGAGACACATAGGATCCATGTTAAAACGAATTATCCTGTCAAAAATGTGCTTAGGAAACCAGAGATGTCAGGCAGGATGGCCAAGTGGTCAGTAAAGTTAAGTGCTTATGATTTAGTATATGAACCTAGATATGCCGTAAAGTCTCAGGCTTTAGCTGACTTTGTGGCTGATTTCAGTAGTGACATTCAGGACGAGGTAGACCTAGAAGTTCAACAGTTAGGAGAATCTTCAGGATCCTGGACGTTGTATACTGATGGTGCATCCAATATAAGAGGTGTAGGTTTAGGTATACTACTAAAATCGCCACAAGGGGACATATTACCCCAGGCTATTAGGTGTGAATTTCCTGCTACTAATAATGAGGCAGAATATGAAGCTTTAATTGCAGGATTAGAATTGGCTAAGAATATGAGTATCAAGAATTTGCAAGTATATGTTGACTCCTTGTTAATTACTAACCATTTTAATGGATCCTATGCAGTTAAGGGTGAGAAATTAATCGAATACCTCTAAAAAAATTAGCAGGATATTTCGATGTTTTTACACTTGAACAGGTACCAAGAGAGGATAATGCTGAAGCAGATGCCTTAGCAAATTTGGGATCATCGATCAGGATACCAGAAGGAACCCAAATACCAATATTACATGTCTTGTATCCTGCAACGAATCCTCGGGATAAAGAAGTAGCGGGAATTCAGGATCCTGGAGCAGAGTATCCTGAAGAGGATCCTAAATCTTGGACGGCTCCAATCATGAGATATCTCAAGGAAGGACACATCCCCGAAAATGAAAATCCTAAGGCATTTAGGATGAAGGTATCATGATTCACTATTATAAATAATGTTTTATACAAGAAATCTCTTGCAGGATCGTATTTGAGGTGTTTGGAGGATCCTGAAGCCAAAGAAGTACTTCAGGATATACATGAAGGGGATTGTGGTAACCATACTGGGGGCAGGTCATTATTCTCAAAAGTATTAAGGACAGGATATTATTGGCCGACAATGAGAAAAGATGCCGCAGAATATGCTCGAAGATGTGACGCATGTCAAAGACTTAGTAACATATTACATCAGCCTGCTGAACCGCTGTATCCTATTGTTTCCCCTTGGCCGTTTATGAAGTGGGGTATGGATATAGTGGGAAAGCTTCCAAAAGCTCCAGGAGGAAAGGTTTTCATGTTGGCAATGACGGATTATTTCTCCAAGTGGGTTGAAGCAGAAGCATTTGTTCAAGTTAGAGATCAAGAAGTAGTATCCTTCATAAAGAGAAATATCCTGACCAGATTTGGAGTACCAGCCGAGATAATCTGTGACAATGGTTCTCAGTTTATAAGCAAGAGAACTACTGACTTTTGCAAAAGTTGGGGAATCAAAATGATAACATCTACTCCGGTACATCCTCAAGCGAATGGACAAGCAGAATCCTCAAACAAGATAATTGTCAATAACTTAAAGAAGAGGCTTGGAGCCAAAAAAGGAAGATGGGCAGAAGAATTACCCTTTGTTTTGTGGGCTGATAGGACAACGGTAAAGAATGCAACAGGCCAAACCCCATTTTCCTTGGTATTTGGAGCAGAAGCAATGATTCCAACGGAAATGGCAATACCTACTGCAAGATCTACCCTACGGGATCCTGAACAGAATCCTGAAGCCTTGAGTCAGGATTTGGATACTATAGATGAAAAAAGGGATGCAGCAAGGCTAAGGATGGCAGCATATCAACAAAGAATATCCAGCGCATATAACAAGAATATTAGGACCAGAAGATTTAAGGTTGGAGATTGGGTGTTAAGAAAGGCTTTTCAGAATACTACTAATCCTGCCGATGGCAAGCTAGCTCCAAAATGGGAAGGACCATATGAAGTTGAATCAGAAGCAGGGAAAGGAGCATATAGACTCAAGAATATGGAAGGGGATATGCTACCGAGATCTTGGAATGCTATACACCTTAAGCTTTATTTCAAGTGAGTTTAGAATTTAATTTCTAACTTAGGATGGTATGAATTCTATCTTTTTTAAATATGTTTGGTTTAATTTATTCTTTGAAACCCAATACTAACTTAAGCATCGGAGGGGTGTTAGCCAAGCTAACACCCACCTTAGTTTAAGGATGTTTTGCAGTATATGCTCCAGGATATAGCTCCAGGATGCTCACTCAAGATACTTTGGAAGATTAGAGGATTGGCCCCCTCTCTCACGTATAAGGGATCCCGATCCCTTCACAGGTTTAAAGGTATTCACCTTTCTTCCGAATTGGGTTTAAACACTCCGCCTGGAGCGCAAGTTATTCAGGGATAGTTCAAGGTGGCGGGACCAGTCCATGTAAAAGTGGCTGACAATTTCGTTACTGTTGGCTATATCCTGAATCCTAAAGGTATATGAGGATTGATCACCCTCTCTCACGAAAGGGTATTTTCATACTCTCTAAGGTTTAAAGGTTTTCACCTTTCTAAGTCTTGGAGTTTATACACTCCCGCCTGTAGCGCACGAAAATTTGGGATTTTCCCCAGGATACAAGGAATTATCTCCAGTACATTCTTGGGTTTTACCCCTGTAACATGAAAAATTGTCTATACAATGGGAACTGATATCCAAAAGATTTCTAAGTATTTGAAGACATTGTACACAGGGGACATTCCTACTAAAGCAATGGTGTAAAGCTAAAAGGATAAGGCTCGGAACTAATGCACTAAGTGTCTCAGACAGGGGACATCTTCATTGGAAAAGTTGCAAAGGGATTGAGGTTTGATAATAGGGTTATACCCTATTCCTGGTATGATCTTTCCTTTGTAAACATCGTTTAAGTTTTTGATAATACTATGTTTGGTAAAAGGTTAAATATCCTGATATATTCTCAAAATATATTTTCAAAATACTTCTCAGAATATTTGATTAAAATATTTGAAACTAATACTAGTTTGAAACTTTGATCATTTAGGTATTATCAAAACAGGTTTTGGAAAAGTGGACTATTTTTCACTCTTTAAAAAGCTTTCTACAAGGTTGAAGGAATGTTTAGAAGTTCTATCTAATAAAAAGTTTTTATAATATATCGCTGAGCATATTGATCAGGATATTTTCATAAGATAACAATACAAAATTTTTACAAAGCTAAGAGTTACATTAAGTAATGCAAGGTAATAACAAATAAGTCAAAAGATAGTTATATTATTAACAAGTCAAAAGTTGTGCTTTTGCTTTCACCTTAAACCAAGGCCCATCCGCCAAAAGCACGATTAGTTTTTATCATACCTACGTAATGGTTGAAGGTTTTATCTCAAAACGAAACCTGTCCACCTTCAACCGCTACGAAATTCAAAACAAATTATACTAACCGATGACCAAGGGCTTCATCCTAAAACCTAGGACCCATCCACCTTTGGTCATCATATTGTTCTAATGCAGGAAATATAAATTGTTTGAAGACAGGAAAAGTAAATTGTTTACACAACCACAACCATGAAATTTAAAAAAGTGGGCTCCGGCCTTGGCACGTATATCCATCATCGCCCATTTCGCCGCCAAAGAAGCGGCACCTTCTTGATCAGCAACCTCTTTCCCAGCATTCGCACCAGCATCAGCCTCAGGATCCTTCTAGGCATCATCACCAGCATTGGCCACTTCCGCTGCCACCTTAGAAGGCTCTTCACCAGCATGCTTTGCAGGATGAGCAACGGGATGACCTCCGAGATCCTGTAGTTTCGCTTCCCAAGTCTTTATGTTCCAGGAGGGGCATTCGAAACCCAAATCCCTGGCCTCATAAGCCATCCTTATCCTGGCTTGGAGAAGAGAGACGACCACGGATGCTTTGAGACTGTCCCGATATGAACTCATATTCTGCTGATATTGGATAAGGGCGACATCTAGTTTGGCTTGAGCATCTTCATTGGCTTTGTTGAGGGCAGCTTGATGTTCCTGGGCCATTGCCTTGTATTTGTCCTCATAATGTTGGGATTTGGCAGCTGCAATTGTTCCTTGATCGGCTATGGTGGCTTCAGCTTTTTCGAGCTTGATCTGCAGCATCTTATTAAGCCCACAGGCGTCTTCATACAAATGCATGAGACGTTCCAAGCCCTGCAGTTAAAGATACAGGTATCGGCGTAAAATGGACAGGATAATGATTAACATGCGTGTTCAGGATATTGGAAAGGAATTTTTACCTGCTTGAGGAATGAAGTAGCTTCACTAAACCCATGATGCTCGAGAGAGAATGTTTCCGAGGCGGTTGGAGAATCCATTTCTTTCCTCTTTCGGGAGCTAGAGGCCCGGGTCCTGGATGCTGGAGGGGCTTTAGAAGCGGTAGTAGTCTTTGAAGTGATGGGCTTCGGTGTGGCAGATGGCTTCGGCTTAGGTTCTTGTTCGGCAGGCACAAGGCTGGAGTAACTATCCAACTCGTCAAGTTGGAAGCCTTCGAGGTTAATAACTGGCACTACATAAGGGAAGATGTTTTACGCTTATTATACTTCTAAAAATAATAATCAGTTTAATATAAAGATAATTCCTGAAAATATGCTTACCAGACATGTTGGAGCTTGATCTTTGGCTTGAGCTTGTGAGTAGCAGGTTAAAGGTTCTTTCACCCTCTGGAAGCTTGTAGATCTCTTTTATTCTCCCTTCTGATTCAGCACTAGGAGGAGCTAGTTCTTTAAAGTTTGCTGCAAGAAAAGAAATAAACATATCAGGATGTTGGTTCAAGATGGAGGTTCGGGATATGATTGGGGATATTCCTAAAACCCCAAGTCCTACCTGAAGTCAACCATCTTTTAGGGAGGTCAAAACCCTTATTAATGGAGTCTCTTTTCACAAAAAAAGAATTTTCTTGTCCACTAATCCTCGGTCTTGGTAGCCTTGAGGATGAGAGGATCTTTGGAAATAGAGAATAGAAGGAATCGGCTGGAACCATGAGATCTTAAACGATAAGCCTTTGGCAAATCTTCGATGCACAGGTCGGGCATATGGCGAACCTTAATTTTTTCCAAGGTGACTAATATGCGCCAAACCATGGGCATGATTTGGGCAAAGCTCAGACCAGTAAGTTCGAAGAAACGGGAAATAAAAGGTGAAAACGGGTATTGAAGTCCTATGGAGAAGGGGTAGGCAAAGAAGCAGACCCATTCGTCGGAACAAAAGTCCGATCGGACCTCTCGGTCGAACGGACGGAAGATTGTCCCGGCGGGAAAGGAATCGGAAGCTCGTAGGGCCGCGATGTCAAAATTATCGAAAGAACACACCTCTTTTGAAGGTTTCTGAAGCAGATTCTGTTTGTGGAAGGTGGAAACAGAGTCCGCCATTTGCGATCTGGTACGGGGCGCCATGGAAGATCACAATCGGAGAAAGGGAGATATAAACAAGGAAAATAGAAAGGATAGAGAGGAAAGTACCTGATATCCGGTTGAAGATAAGGGTAACCGTAATGAGGAGTCCCTCGGTTAATATAGGCTGAATATAGGGGGGTAAAGAGTAAATAACGCTTTGGAAGTTGCACCACTGTCATTTCAAGGGTCTAGTCGTATTGATTGCCTTAAGTTATGAGGTGAAACTTTTAAAATATATCCGTTGGATTGGTATACCAACCGATATATTTGGGGACAATTGTTATGGCTCATTTTCTAAGCATACATATCTTGAACTATATCCTGCTTTTAATTGTTTATCTGTGATCAGGATACTGGATGGGGATATTGCTAACATCCTCGGTGATATCCTGAGGTATATCGAATTAATCACGTGCAGGTTAAAAACTGGGACTTGCTAACGGTCAAATGGACTTCATCTCCTCAAGACTCGGGCGTATTTGTTAAAGGAGAGACGTTGAACCCGAAAGACCAGGTCAACAACGTTCGACTAAGGAATATTCGTTGGATCCCGGTTATGTAGGATAGTTAGTTACATTTGTTTTACTATAAATAGATGGGGGCGGATCAGATTAAGGGACTCAACTTACACATTTTCGAACACTTTCTCTCTAGTTCATCGCAAACACTACACACAACACTTGTATTCGAATTACATTGTAACACATAGTCGATCCGCACCACATCCTGCACTGTATCCTGATATTTGAAGCAATAGAAGAACAAGGCAGCTGTGATTATCAGCTCCCGAGGTTTTATGCCGGCGATCTAGATTGATCAATGGCTTTCCTCGTACATCACGTGTCAACCTTTACTTTTTTTTGCTCATTGTTTGATCATCGATACAGCTCTATATCCCGAGCCGTATCCTGAAACTGTTTTCATATCTAATTTGGTTAACACATTTTTCACACATAATTTTAGCACACTGCCTCACTTAACTAATTTGATCACTTAATTGCTTAGGTAATTTTTGACCAAAACAGCAAGCATATTAATCCAGATTACTATTGGTTACAGAGCAAAAGTTCATTTAGGTACATATAATTTTATATATTGTACCATCAATTCATATCAAGCCAATAAGTTATAATTCTCCCCATACAGTTGGTTTTTGGTTAGGAACCAAAGATCTCTCATCAAAGATTTTGGTTGTGCGACATAAAATGAAACTCATCCATCACACCGCACAAAGATGGGACTTCTAAAAAGTTTGACAATATGCTGGGTATAAATAATCTTCTATGATTAAATAATTAAAGCCATTAGTAAGAAATTCGTTTATGGCTCATTGGTTTTCACTTTAATGAATGAATGTTCCTAACATTAAGGGGAGATAACAAGCAGTTGAAAAGTGAAAAGTGAAATGAATTATCATGTCATCTTGATCCTCAGACTATAAACTATGAACTAGAAGTTTAAAGTATAATTCATTTACCAATATTAAAGAACAAATTACCAGACAAGTTCACTGACCTAAATAGAGTGACTAAATAAGTCACATAATCAACTGCTTATGCTCCAAATTTATTTGTGTTCGAAGAGGACAACCACATATTTTTCTAATGAGTCTATTGCACGCGTAAAGCGTGGTAAACTAGTTGATTCCAATAATAAAATTCCTGGAAAATTGGAGCAAGTAATTAAGATGGTCAAGTTGAGGTTATAGTAATAAGATCTTCTGAAGAGACAATAGAGATGATGGTTCAAGAAGAACCTCAGGTACCTGAAAATAAAGAGATCTTGATAAGTTGTATCATGTCTAAGATATGTATGGAATCTAAATAAAATCGACATCGTTATACTTTTGTATATAATCTAGCGCTTAAAATGATTAAATGATGAGGATCAAGATTTAACATCTGCCTATGAATGAATATTAAGAAATGATTGGCCAAAATGGAAAGACGCAAATAAGGCAAAGCTGAATTCTCTAATGACATGGAAAGTATCTGGACCAACAGTACATACAACTGAAGTTGTAAAATATGTTGGACATAAACGGGTCTTTTATGCGAATTATGTGAAAATCAAATTGAGTGATATAAGGAAAAATTGGTGGCACAATAATTTTCGCAAAGACCTATGAATGATTATGAGGAGACATTTTCTTCACTGGTGGATGCGTTGACTTTCCAATATTTTATTCGTCTGGTAATATATAAAAGAGAATTGACATGCGTCTTATGAAAGTTATGTATCACTTGATACTAAGTCATATAAAATAAGTTCTCGAGAATATTATGATTATTATATAAATTCAGATCTGAATACATATACATGTTGTATATGTTATTGAATTGAATATAATTGGAACTCCCTATGAGTATCCTAAAGCATTTGAGTGCTTAAGAGCTTAATTGAAACACCTTATGGATGTAATTATCGTGCACCAATACTCCAATAAACATACATTGAAAATGCGTACCTGGTTGTTATGGCATCTCAATGTACACAGTGTACAAACATGGTACAATATGGATTTTGGAGATAAAAGCAAGTGTTCATGATATTTTTGCATATGATATAGATATCTATGTGTTAAAAGGGCAAATTTATGCAGCAAAACTTCTAAAGAGTGAAGCACATGCATATTTGGATAAGATGGAAAGAATTCCCTCATGGATTGATAATGCTAGAAGCATTAATGATGTAAAAACCACAAGAACGTATTATATGAAGTTGACAAAATACGTATGGACTAAAATAGTTGGGTCGAGTGTTGTACAACTCGAGATATTCGCATAAAGAGGGATATAAGTTTAATTAAATTAGCCATGTTCTATGAACATTCTACTTTTAAAAGTTCACTATAATCGCAATTTACAGTAATGATGTCTAGGCATCATTGAGAGAAATTGTCGAGCTTTTAGAGGGAGAATTTTTTAATGACCTTGGCACGGTCTAATTATTACACTAACAGCAGTTCGAGTATATATATAATTATATTTTTTAATGAATGTTTGGATATAGCTGAACCTTAAAGTATGTTAAAGGTTGTTAAGTCATTTATTATAAGAAATGCCTATGCAGTCAAAGGTGAGAAGTTAATCGAATATCTCAAAATTCTTAAAAATTAGTAGTATATTTCGATGCTTTTAAACTTGAACAGGTACCGAGAGAGGATAATACTAAAGCAGATGCCTTGGTGAACCTAGGATCATCAGTCAGGATACCTGAAGGAACCCAGATACCAATACTTCACATCCTACATCCTGCTGTTGATTTCGTCAAGACTCAGGATAAGGAGGTAACAAGCATTCAGGATCCTGGTCATGATGCTGATGAGGATCCTAAGTCCTTGATGGCTCCAATCATGAAATATCTTAAGGAAGGACACATCCCAAAGGATGAAAATCCTAAGGCCTTTAGAATGAAGGTATCACGATTCACTATTATAAATGATATATTGTACAAGAAATCTTTTGCAGGACCATACCTGAGGTGCTTAGAGGATCCTGAAACTAAAGAAGTGCTTCAGGATATACATGAAGGGGATTGTGGTAACCATACTGGGGGCATATCATTGTTATGGGTGAAATTCTGAGCCCATATCCTGGATAATATCTTGAATTATATCTTGGCTATATGATAAATGTTCATTCTTAGGATGCTGACTAAGGATACTAGTAACATCCTGGATGGTATCCTGAGGATTACTAACGGGTTATGTGTAGGAGTACGAGTCCAAACTTGCAACGTTCATGAAGACCTTTTCCCCTGAAGACTTGGTCCAAGTAGTTCGAAGAAAGACTTTGAAGCCGCTTTACTTGGTCTCCAACGTTAACTAAGGAATATTCGATGGCATCCCCCATTTGTAGGAGATTTTGTTTCATTTCTTAGCTATAAATAGACGGATATATCAGATCGAATAGGACACAACTACACTCACTGCTCTCAATCACTTCTACTCTCTCGCAACTTACACTTTCTGAAAAAGCATTGTAACACTTAGTAGCGATCTGATCAATATCCTGCACTGTATCCTGACATTTGAAGCAATAAGAAGAACAAGGCAGCTGCGATTGTCAGCTCCCGAGGTTTTATGCCGGCGATCTAGATTGATCAAGGGATTTCCTCGTACATCTCGTGTCACCCTTTACTTTTTGCTCATTGTTTGATTATAAGTATAGCTCAATATCCTGAGCTATATCCTGAACACTGTTTTTGCAAACAACCAACTTAGCATATTTTCGATACACATTCTTAGCACACTACCTCACTTAACTAATTTGATCACTAAATTGCTTAGGTAATTTTTTGACAAAAACAATTTGGCACCCACCGTGGGGCAAGTGGTGCTATTTCTACTAAAAGCTTTTGCAAAATCATTACTTGGTTTTCTATTTTCAAAATTTTTTGCCACACTATTTTCAATGGCCTCGAGATCAAACATGAGCTCTTCCACCGTGTCTGCTACGACCTTTGCAACAATTGGTTCGGTGCTTCCACCACCTCCTCCAAGGACGCAAGCTTCTTCACAACCTCAGGATGTTATCCCTACTCGGAACATTCTGGTATCTGGTCCTGATTTGGCTTCTAATGATGAAATTCTAACTTTATTTGGTAGTATACAGGAACAGATGAAGCAACAGCAGGAAACCAACCAAATGCTCATAAGAGAGATACAACTCTTGAAATCCAGCTCAAGCAGGCCCGCTGAGGATACTGTTACTCCCTTGCAACCTAGAGCTTTGAACTTCAGTTCTGCAGTATATATTGAGTATAACAGGGGAAATATTGTGCCTAGCCATTCTCAGAATCATGCTCCTGAGATACCCTTTTCGGTCAGGGTGTCAACTGTGAGAAGCTCAGGATATGCTTCAGGATATGGCCAGAATCCTCAGACTGGTAACGTGTCAAATAATAATAATAATACTCTTGCTACTAATGGTATTGGATCTTTGCAGGATGCAGGTATGACGTCAGCATTTTCTAGGGAGCTTCAAAAATTGAAGGACATGATATCCAGTGTACTTGGGGTAGTCCATCCAATTCCAGAAGTGTCCCAAGACAGCCACAGGATATCCCGGTTTGCATATCCTATTTGTGATGCTGAAATCCCAAAAAGATTTCAAACCCCCAATATGAAGCTCTATGACGGAACTACGGATCCTGAAGAGCATATTGCCCAGTATAGGGAAGGAATTGAGATCAACCCTATCCCTCCACACCTCAAGGAAGCATGCCTATGCAAGGGTTTTGGTTCTACCTTAACAGAATCAGCCTTAAAATGGCTCTTAAACGTTCCTCCTCATTCAATTACATCATTTGCTCACTTAGTCAATTTATTTAACAATCAATTTTCTTGCAGTCGAAGTTTTGAAAAACTAACAAGTGATCTCTACAGGATAACTCAAGGACCTCAGGAATCCTTAAGAGATTATGTGAACAAGTTTAGCCGTGAATCCTTGGATATTCCACATCTTGATTTTGCAACAGCTGTGCTGGCTTTCAAGATGGGGTTGCAAAAAGATTCTCAATTTTACCAGGATCTTGTAATGAACCCATGCAGGAACATGGATGAAGCTCGGAACAGGGCTTTAAGATATATTCGACTGGAGGATGACAAAAAGATGCAAGAGAGGATGAATTCATCCATGACCTATGAATCAACCAATAGGAAATCAGAATCCTCGTACAAACCATATCGCTCCAAGCCATATGGCAGAAATGACAGCAAGAAAGTGAATGCTGTTGAAGACGAGGATCCTGAGGAGTATCCTGAATTATCTGAGTATTGTTTTTCTGTTAACATACCTGAACTGATGTATGATATGCATGGTTTAGGAGACAAATCAAGGTGGCCCCGGAAGAATCAACAAAAAACTAATTGGAAAGATAAGTCCAAATGGTGTGCTTTCCATGAGGATTTCGGACATGTTACCGAGGATTGCATTGCTCTGAGGAAAGAAATAAGCTATCTCCTGAGCAAGGGATATCTGAAGGATCTCCTAGGAAGAAAGAAGAATAAGGGTCAGGATACTAAGAAGGATCCTGAACGAGCAGAATCACCTCCCGCGGATGCCAAGATAATTAACTTTATTTCAGGAGGATCCGACATTTGTGGGACTTCATATTCTGCGGCCAAGAGACATGCAAAGGAGACTAAGGCCGAGAGAGGAGATAAGCCAACCAGGATGACAACCCTCACAACTGATAAAGTGATCACCTTCGACAGTGATGATAGGGATACTGTCCAGGATCCTCACCATGATGCTATGGTAATAACGTTATATGTGGCTAACCATTTTGTATGCAGGATACTGGCGGATAATGGCAGCCCCGTCAACATAATCCAACTAGAAACGTTGAAGAGGATGAATGTATCTCCAATGGATATCACCTCGAAGTCCACTGTACTTGTTGGGTTCAGTGGAGAGGCTAGAAATACAGTAGGAGAGATAAAGTTACCAGTATATGTTGAAGGGGTCAACTCAATGCAACGCTTTTGTGTGATGGACTCCTTATCTTGCTATAATATAATATTGGGTAGGCCATGGATCCATGATATGAAAGCTGTGCCATCAACCTATCATCAATGCATCAAGATCCCTACTCCTTGGGGGGTTGTCAAGGTGGATAGTGATCAACATGAAGCAAAGGAGTGTTACTCATCCTCGATGAAATCTTCAACCAAGTCTAGTGCAGCATAGCAATTAAAGATGCGAGCCCAGGATATCCTGTAGGCTTCAGAGCAGGATGTAAAGAAAATTATCCTGGATCAGGATAATCTAGATATCTCGATGCTCGTAGGAACTAATATCCCTCAGGATATTGAGGATCAGTTGACTAACTTTCTGAAATGCAGGATGTCAACATTCGCATGGAAGCACGAGGATATAACAGGTATCTCCAAGGATATTATAACTCATAAGCTCGGTATTGACAGGTCATTCAAGCCTGTCCAACAAAAGAGAAGGAAGTTTGCTCCGGAATGAAATATGATTATTCAGGAAGAAGTAGAGAGCTTATTGAAATCCAAAATGATCAGGGAGGTCAAATTTCCAAGATGGCTAGCAAATGTAGTTGTGGTACAGAAGAAAAATGGGAAATGGAGAGTTTGTGTAGATTACACAGACTTGAACAAAGCTTGTCCCAAAGACCCATTTCCTCTTCCTCATATTGACTCAATGGTGGATGCTACTGCCGGCCATGAGATGTTAACCTTCATGGATGCATCCTCAGGATTCCAGCAGATCCAAATGGAACCTTCGGACCAGGAAGATACCGCTTTCATGACACCAACAGGTATTTATTGTTATACTGCTATACCCTTTGGTTTAAAAAATGCAGGTGCAACGTATCAAAGATTGCCACTAATAATGAAGCAGAATATGAAGCCTTGATCGCAGGATTAGAGTTAGCTAGGAACATGAATATTAAGAGTTTGCAAGTATATGTTGATTCTTTGTTAATTACTAATCATTTTAATGGATCCTATGCAGTCAAAGGTGAGAAGTTAATCGAGTATCTCGAAATTCTCAAAAAATTAGCAGGATATTTCGATGTTTTTACACTTGAACAGGTACCGAGAGAGGATAATGCTGAAGTAGATGCCTTGGCGAACCTAGGATCATCAGTCAGGATACCTGAAGGAACTCAAATACCAATACTTCACATCCTATATCCTGCAGTGGATCTTTTCAAGTCACAGGATAAGGAGGTAGCTAGCATTCAGGATCCTGGTCAAGATCATGATGAGGATCCTAAATCCTGGACGGCCCCAATCATAAGATATCTTAAGGAAGGACACATCCCAAAGGATGAGAATTCTAAGGCCTTTAGAATGAAGGTATCACGATTCACTATTATAAATGATATTTTGTACAAGAAATCTCTTGTAGGACCATACCTGAGGTGCTTGGAGGATCCTGAAACTAACGAAGTACTTCAGGATATACATGAAGGGGATTGTGGTAACCATACTGGGGGCAGATCATTATTTTCAAAGGTGTTAAGTGTTTTGGTCAAAAATTACCGAAGCAATAAAGTGAGGTAGTGTGCTTATAAGGTGTGTTGAAAATGTTCAAGTTAAGTTGTTTGCATTGAGCAAAAAAGGTAAAGGGTGACACCGGATATACGAGGAAAGCCCTTGATCAATCTAGATCGCCGGCACAAAACCTCGGGAGCTGACAATCACAGCTGTCTTGTTCTTCTATTGCTTCAAATATCAGGATACAGTGCAGGATATGATGCGGATCGTCTAGGTGTTTCAATGTAATTTGAGTACAAGTGTTGGTGTGTAGTGATTGCTGGTAACTAGAGAGTAAAGTGTGCGAATGAAAAGTGAGTGCCTTAACTTGATCCGATCATACTATTTATAGCTAAACGAAAACAACTAACTTTCCTATTAAACCGAGATGCCCCGAATATTCCCAAGTAAACGTTGCAATCCTGGTCTTTCGGAATCAACGTCTCTATTCCAACTGATTTGCCTGAGACTTGAGGGGAAGAAGTCTTCTTGAACGTTGGAGACTTGCAACTCTTAATCTGCACGTGACTAATTCAGTCAATACCAGGATATCGTACCAGGATGTTACCAATATCCTGACCCGGTATCCTGATCACAAATAAACAATCAAAAGCAGAATATTAGTCAGGATATATGTTCAGAAAATGACCCATAACAATTGTCCCCAAAATATATCTGTTGGTATACCAATCCAACGGATATATTTTAAAACCTTATCTCGTAAACCGAGACAATTAAAACGAGGTGACGTTTGAGATGACATTGTGCAACTTCCCATGCTACTTTTACTCTTCACCCCCTATGCCCAGCCTATATTAACTGAGGGACTTCACATTATGTTCATCTCTATCTTCAAGCGATTTTCAGGTATTTTTTCTCTCTCTCTCTTCCCTACTTTCTCTGTTTAAATCCTCTATTTTCCGGTTGTGATCCTCTATGGCTACTCGCACTAGATCCCAAACGGCGGACTCTGTTTCCCCCTTTCACAAACAAAACCTACTCAAGGAACCCTCAAAAGAGGTTTGCTCTTTTGATAATGCTGATATTGCGGCTTTACGAGCCTCCGGTGCCTTTCCCGCCGGGACAATTTTCCGTCCATTCGACCGAGAGGTCCGATCGGATTTTTGTTCCGACGAGTGGGTATGCTTTTTTGTATATCCTTTCTCCATAGGGCTTCAGTATCCGTTTTCTCCCTTCATTTCTCGTTTCTTCGAGCTTACTGGTCTTAGCTTCGCCCAAATCATGCCCATGGTTTGGCGCGTGTTAGTCACCTTGGAGCGAATTAAGGCTCGTCACATGCCCGATCTGTGCATCGAAGATCTTCTGATGGCCTACCGTTTAAGATCTCATTGTTCCAGCCGGTTTCTTCTATTTTCTATTTCCAAAGATCCTCTCATTCTTAAGGCCACCAAGAATGAGGATAAATGGACAAGAAAATTCTTCTTTGTAAAAAGGGACTCCATTGATAGAGGTTCTGACCTTCCTACGAGATGGTCAACTTCTGGTAGGATTTAGGGTTTTAGGAATATCCCCAATCATATCCCGAGACTACATCCTGAACCGATATCCTGATATGTTTATTCCTTTTTTGCAGCAAACTTCAAGGAATTAGCTCCCCCAAGTGCCGAATCGGAAAGAAGGATAAAAGAAATCTACAAGCTTCCGGAAAGTGAAAGGTCCTTTACCCTGCTACTCACAAGTCAAAGTCAAAGATCAAGTTCCAACATATATGGTAAGCATATTCTCAGAAATTATCTTTATTTATTCGATTATTTTTCAAAGGTATAATAAGTCCGAAAATATCTTTCCTTGCGCAGTGCCAGTTATCAACCTCGAAGGCTTCCAACTTGATGAGTTGGACAGTTACTCCAGCCTTGAACCTATCAAGCAAGAATCTAATCCGAAGTCATCTATCACACCAAAACCTACCAGTTCGAAGACTACTACTGCTCCCAAAGCTCCTCCAGCATCCAGAACCCGGGCCTCTAGCTCCCGGAAGAGAAAGGAAGCAGAGCCTCCCATTGCCCCCATGTATTCCCATTTGAGAACCACGGTTTTATTGAGTCCAGCAAATTCATGACCGGCTTTCTTAACCAGGTTAGTATCCTGACCCATATCCTGCAACATATGCTGGTTATTAAAGCAAATTGAAATTCATACCTGTTTCCTTATTTTGCAGGGTCTCGAACGCCTGGTATTCCTTTATGAGGATGCTAGCGGCCTGAACACCATGTTAGAGAGCAAACTGAAGAAGGCCGAGGCCACCGTCGCAGATCAAGCAGCAATCGGCACCGCCAAATCGGAACACTATGAAGCTAAATACAAGGCCATGACTCAAGATCACCAGTCTGCCATCCAGAAGATCACCCAGGAGGCTCAAGCTAAGTTCGACGCGGCTCAGGTTCAACATGAGCAAGATATGGCTTCGTACCGGGAGAGCCTTATTCAGTTATCATCTCCCTCCTCCAGGCCAGACTGAAAATGGCTTACGAGGCCAGGGCTTTGGGCGTTGAATTCCCTTCATGGAACATCAAAGCCTGGGAGATGAAATTGAAGGATCTTGGTGGAAACCCTGTAGAGCCCCCTTCAAAGCCTGCTGTAGAGGATCCCGCTAAGGTGACCGAGAAGGTAGATGATACTGGTGCTCCAAAGGATGCTGGTGGTGATGCTGAGACAAATGCTGGGAAGGATGCTGGAAAGGATGCCGGAGAAAACTTTGCTGATGAAGTCATGACGGAAGAGGGTGCTGCCCCTTAAAAGCAGTGAAGTGGGCAATGATGGATGTACATGCCTAGGCCGGAGCCCACTTTTTAATTCTGATAGTTGTGGTCTATTTAAACAATTTACATTTCCTGTCTTTGAACAATTTATATGTGACAACTCGAGTTTTCAAGGTCTCTTCTCGACACATTACTTGTACACATTACTCGTATACAGTCATGTTTTCATAACTCATTGTGTTATAACTTGTTCATGTTTGGTATATGATTTATGTATACATGATTGTTACTTAGTCAAATATGGAACTGTCGAACTATGAACTATTGAACTTTATTTGGTTAATTATGAACTGTCCTCACCATCATCCACTCTCGACGAAACCAGGAGAGTTTCGTCGCCCAAGGTAGTTTCGCCAACATAGGGTTCGACCCAAACAAGGCCCAGTTATGAGCCTGTTAGTATACTCAGTTTCCTTATATTTTCACGTAACAGTATGATAACAAAACCCTAGACATTTTCTCCTCACCTGTGGTACGACGGCAGCAGGTCTATACCCCCCTCGCTCGCAATCTGTTCTTCATCAATAACTCTTGATCGGTATGTTTCCTCATGATACCATGTTAGACATAGTGATGCTATTTATGCTAGATTTGTGAATGTGTGATCGATACATGTTAGATATCATATGGTTTACACAAGATTACTACATGCTAATGTCATATTAAATGTTCTGTCTTGATTCGGTTTCTTTTGGATGAAGTGCTCATGTAAGTAGATCGACTACTATGTGATGTTGTTTGTATTGGTGAATATGCGTGATAATTGCTAACTGTTAATGACTGTTATTGAGGACGGATGAATCATGAACTGGTTTTAGGTATAGCACTCATAACATAGTCAAAGTGGTTTAAATGCTTTTGAAAGTCAACAGGTGCAGACTGCATTACCTGAACATATCAGAAGTCATGTGATTATAATACATAATTCATGTAACTCAAGTTGGGGGTCCAATACATTTGATGACATGTGATCTGACAAAGTTGATAACTCTTGAATAAAATAAAAAGCCATGTGTAGTCTTGAAACAAGCATGATAATGATTGATTATATGTTAAATCTTGCATGTTGATAATATCAGTTATAATTTAGTTTTGATCGATACACTTAGCTGTTAAACATGGATAAGGAACATACATATAAACTGTGAATGTGAACGAATTACATAACGACTATGTGTTGATCAGTGATCACTACCTGGCATGCATTCAATGATTTTAACTTATGTGAAAACAATGCGAACATAAACTGACTGTGTATACTATTAGGGGAGGATTTTTCAATGATCAGTGATCCTCATTTACTGTTGGGTTTAGTGATCCTCAATTCTGTCTGAATTAGTGATCCTCAGAAGTATTGCAGGATCAGGATCATGGATCATCGTAAGGATCCTTATACTAACGATTGTCTGCTTTGAATATGATGTTGTTTTGCAGGAGTACAAGCTTGGATTTGGTCTTGGCGATATTCCTGGAGCATATTCCATATTTATTCCGCACGTGCATGGCTGAAATGGACGTTGTGGAGGTCGTGGAGGACTTGCACCAATTGCGGAATGTTTGTTAGCTTAGATATTTTCCATTTTTAAATGGGATAGCGAGCTAAATAGAAACACTTGGCTATTTTTGGCTTAACACACACACTTGCAACTGTTCTCACCAGCTCTTGACAATTCACTTGGCGATTACACACTTTTTTGCACGTTACACTATAGTGATCCTTGTAATTAGCTCGGTATCATCCGAAGTTGTAATACATTTCTTGTTTAATCTGAGTTGGTGATCGGTAGTTTCCATCACCCGAGGTTTTTTATGCCGGAGATCATTCATTGATCAAGGGCTTTTTCCTCGTATAAATCTTTGTGTCACTTGATCATTACATTTCAAAGTGATCCTTAGTGTTGTTCATTGATTCAAGCATCATACCTCACAACAGAAAGTTTGGTTGCATTATCATTGCTTGATTTTTTGACCAAAACAGTTTGGCGCCCACCGTGGGGCAATTGGTGCTTCATTCCTAAGAAAATTCATACTTTTGTGGTCATTTTGGTTCATTACAACCAAGCAGATGGCTTCCTCAACAAAGAATACATCAAGTTCTATGCCGGCAATCAGTTCTTCACAAGGCGTTCCTCCTTTGCCTCCACCACCTTCTGGATCCCAGAAGAATGCTGAGAATGCTGCGAAGAGACAAACCCCCATTTTCACAAAACCACCAACTTCTTCTGTTTCCACTAATCTTACTACTAATGATCTTTTTAATATGATTTTGCAGATGAGGGATCGCATGCAAGAGCAGGATAAAACCAATGAACGGATCCTCCAAGAGATTGGTGATATCAAGAAACAGAAGAAATCAGTGGAGGATCACTCTCCTCTGATGCCAAGGTCGCTGAACTTCGACAGTCCAGTCATAACTTCCCAGCACTCAGCAGCTCCGGACGTGCGATACTTGGGTGAATTACCAGGAAGGCGTTATGGAACAACAACTATGAGTCAGGCATTTGGCTCTCACTTCCAGCCTCAAGGATCCTCTTCTCAACCATCGGGATCCTCTTTTCAGCATCAAGGATACTTCACATCAGGAGGATATTTGGGAATGCATGCAGTTCAAGGATCCTCCCAGGTCCAAGGATCCTCCCAGGTCCAAGGATCCTCCCAGGTCCAGGGATCCTTCCCGGTCTAAGGATCCTTCCATGTCCTAGGATCCTCTCTGGTTCCAGGATCCTTTCAGGTTCAAGGATCATCTCAACTTCAAGGATCCAACGTCTTCCAGGATCAAGGATTCTTGAGAAGTATGCAGCCCTAGAGCTTGGATGTTCATCAAGGAGACTTCATACCAATGCAAACCATTGCTTCATCTGGTCCTTCAATCATACCAGAATCCCGTCAATATGGATACACATCTGGAATTCCAAATACGAATCCTGTGGGAGGTAACACTTTTAATAATTCATATAACACTAACCATGGCTTAATGCAGGATACATGTATCAATCAGGCTATGGCCAGGGAGTTACAGAAGCTCAAGGATATGATATCCAGTGTTCCAGGAGTGGTTAAACCCATTCCTGAAATTGCAGACGGTAGCCATAGGATATCTCATTTTGCACCACCCTTATGTGATGCTGAGATACCCAAAAGATTCCAGATACCATCCATGAAACTGTATGATGGTTCAACGGATCTAGAGGAGCATGTAGCTCAATACAGGGAGAGGATGGAGATCAATCCAATTCCTGAAAGGTTAAAAGAAGCATGTCTATGCAAGGGATTTGGATCCACACTCACAGGATCTGCTCTTAAATGGCTGCTAAGTCTTCCCCCTTACTCTATTACTTCATTTGCTAATCTAGTTAACTTGTTTAATAGTCAATTCTCTTGTAGTAGAAAATTTGAACGATTAACTAGTGATTTATATAGGGTAACTCAAGGTCAAAATGAATCACTTAGAGATTACATCACTAAGTTTAGTAAAGAATCCTTAGATATTCCTAACTTGGATATTGCTACGGCTGTAGAAGCCTTTAAAATGGTATTGCTTAGGGATTCATTATTCTATGATGATCTTGTGATGACACCTTGCAGAAATCTTGATGAAGTAAGAACCAGGGCCCTTAGGTTCATCCGCCTAGAGGATGACAAAAGGATCGAGGATAGGTTGACAGGATCCTCCAAACCGGAGAAACAAGGATCCTACTTCAGGAACAACAAATCCAAATCCTACAATAAGTCTGATAACCAGAACGTGCATGCGGTGGAACAAGAAGAGGATGATGAGGATTATCCTCCTATTTTTGAATACTGTTTTTCTGTTGATAACAATGAACTAATCCTTGCAATGCAGAATCTAGGTGAGAAAGCTAGGTGGCTAAGGAAAAGTGATAAACCAGCTGCTACAAAGGATAAGTCCAAGTGGTGTGCATATTATGAGGATTTTGGGCATCTCACCGAGGAGTGTATTGCACTAAGAAAGGAAATTGGTTACTTGTTGAGCAAGGGGCATTTGAAGGAACTTTTGGGACGAAAAAAGTCAAGGATCCAGGATCCTGAAAGGATCCCAGAAAGGGCTCCTGCTCCTCCAGCAGATGCACAAGTCATAAACTTCATATCCGGCGGATCAGACATTTGTGGTACCTCTTTTTCAGCAGCAAAAAGACATGCTAAGGAAACCAAGATGGATAATGGAGAAAGACCCGTTCGGACCTTCGTTGTTACCCAGGATAAAGTCATAACCTTTGATGAGGATGATCGTGTTGATGTCCAGGATCCTCATCATGATGGTCTTGTAATTACGTTGTTTATTTCTAACCACTTTGTTCGCAGGATCCTTATAGATGGAGGAAGCTCTGTGAACATCATTCAGCTTGATGTCCTCAAGAAGATGAATATACCGGAGTCTGATATTGTCCCAAGATCCTCAGTACTTGTGGGATTTAGTGGGGAAACCAAAAACACATTGGGGGACATCAAACTCCCAATCTATATTGAAGGATTGCATTCTTATAAAAAATTTTGTGTTATAGATTTCTTATCTTGTTGCAATGTTATCCTTGGCAGGCCATGGATACATGATATGAAGGCAGTTCCATCTACCTATCATCAATGTGTAAAGCTTCCAAGTCCTTGGGGAGTGGTGAAAATTGAGAGTGATCAACAAGAAGCTAAGAATTGCTATACCTCATCAATGAAGCCATCCTCAAGACCAAGGGAGCAATAGCAATTAAAGTATCCTTCAAGAGATGTCTTGGAGGCAAGAGAGCAGGATGTGAAAGAAATCCTCATGGATCCTGATGATCCTGAATCTAGGATCTTCATAGGGTCAGGGATCCTTAGCGAAATCGAGCAGAATCTAGTATCCTTCCTTAAGAGGAGGAAATCCACCTTTGCCTGGAAACATGAAGACATGACAGGTATATCTAAGGATATAATTACTCATAAACTTGGCATTAACAGGTCATTCAAGCCTATACATCAAAAGAGGAGGAAGTTTGCACCTGAAAGGAATGCTATTATCTAGGAAGAGGTAGATAAACTACTTCGGGCAGGTATGATAAGAGAGGTTAAGTATCCAAGATGGTTAGCCAATGTGGTTGTTGTTCAAAAGAAAAATGGAAAGTGGAGGGTATGTGTTGATTTTACTGATTTAAACAAGGCATGTCCCAAGGATCCTTTCCCATTACCCCACATTGACTCCATGGTGGATGCTACCGCGGGTCATGAGTTGTTGACTTTTATGGATGCTTCATCTGGATTTCAACAAATTCAGATGGAACCATCTGATCATGAGGATACAGCCTTTATGACCCCAACTGGTATATACTGTTATATTGCTATGCCATTTGGACTAAGGAATGCAGGTGCTACTTATCAAAGGCTAGTCAATATGATGTTCAAGGAACAAATTGGACACACTATGGAAGTTTATATTGATGACATGGTGGTTAAGTCCAAGAAAGCTGAGGATCACCTTAAAGACTTGGAGGAAACATTCAATATCCTTGATAAATTTAATATGAAACTAAATCCTTCCAAGTGTCATTTTGGTGTTAAGGCAGGTAAATTCTTAGGCTATATGGTGACAAAGAGGGGCATTGAAGCAAGTCCAGAGCAAATCAAGGCTATTGTGAATATCAAATCTCCTGCCAATGCTAAGGATGTGCAAAGATTGACAGGCAGGATCGCAGCCTTGAACATGTTCATATCCAAATCCTCAGAAAAGTGCAAGGAATTCTATGACATCCTGAGGAAGAACAAGAAATTTGAATGGACTGAGAAGCATGAAAGTGCCCTCATAACTCTTAAGGATTACCTATCCTCAGCCCCTGCCTTGATGAAACCAGAAAAAGGGAGATGTATTATCCTTATACCTAGCAGTATCCCCAAAAGCAGTAAGTGCGGTCCTTGTTAAGGATCACGAAGGTACACAACATCCTGTCTATTATGTAAGTAAGAGTTTGCTTGATGCTGAATCCAGGTATTCACATTTAGAAAAACTTATCCTTGCATTAATTATGGCATCTACTAAATTAAGACATTATTTTGAGACTCATGCCATTATTGTTAAGACTAATTTTCCAATTAAGAATGTTCTCAGGAAACCTGAAATGTCAGGAAGGATGGCTAAGTGGGCAGTGAAGCTAAGTGCATATGATATAAGATATGAACCAAGGACTGCCATCAAATCCCAAGCCTTAGCTGACTTTGTGGCAGATTTTAGTATTGATTTGCAAAAGGAGGCTGAGTTAGAAGTCCAACAGCTTGAAGAAACCAAGGATCCTTGGATACTATTCACTGATGGAGCCTCCAATGTAAAAGGAACAGGACTTGGAATACTACTAAAATCGCCACAGGGGGACATAATACCCCACTCCATAGCTTGTGAATTTCAAACTACCAACAATGAGGCTGAGTATGAAGCCTTGATAGCTGGTTTGCAAATTGCTAAGCATATGAGGATCAGGTATCTTGAGGTACATGTAGATTCATTATTAATCACTAATCACTTTAATGGATCCTATGCTGTTAAAGGTGAAAAGCTAATCAAATATTTGGAGATAGTCAAAGAATTGGCACTCTCTTTTGTTTCCTTTAGTTTGACACAGGTACCAAGGGAAGAGAATGCAGAGGCTGATGCATTAGCTAATCTAGGATAATCCTTGAAGATCCCAGAAGATATAAGGATTCCTATTATCCATATCCTGACCCCTGCTATCGAGGATCATGTAGCTATGGAGATAGGAGAGGATTCTTCAATCATCCCTAGTGATAATACTCAATCTCATTCAGGATCATGGATACTCCTAATCATGAGATACATACAACATGGAGAGATTCCTACAGGAGAAAACCCTAGGGCTTTCAAAATTAAGGTATCTCAATTTACAATATTGAATAATATGTTGTATAAACGATCTCTTACAGGACCATATCTAAGATGCATTAAGGATCCTGAAATCCAAGAAGTCCTAAAAGATTTCCATGAAGGAGATTGTGGAAACCACACCGGGGGCAGGGCATTATTCTCAAGGATCCTAAGGACAGGATACTATTGGCCCACTATGAAGAAGGATGCTGTGGAGTATGCCAAGAAGTGTGATCCTTGTCAAAGACACAGTAATATCCTTCACTAACCAGCAGAACTTTTGCATCCTATATCCTCTTCTTGGCCATTTATGAGGTGGGGAATGGATATAGTTGGTAAGCTTCCTAAGGCACCTGGTGGAAAAGTATTCATGCTTGCTATGACTGATTACTTCTCCAAGTGGATAGAGGCTGAAGCCTTTGCTCAAGTCAGAGAAAAGGAAGTTATATCCTTTATTAAAAGAAACATTATTACTAGATTTGGTATCCCTTCTGAAATTGTTTGTGATAATGGATCCCAATTTATTGGGAATAGAACTACTAACTTTTGTGACAGTTGGGGGATTAAGATGATAACATCAACACCAGTCCACCCACAAGCTAATGGTCAGACAGAATCATCCAACAAGATCATCATCAACAATTTGAAGAAGAAGCTTGGATCCAAGAAAGGAAAATGGGCAGAAGAACTACCTTATGTGCTTTGGGCTGATAGGACAACTCCCAAGAATGCTACAGGCCAAACTCCATTTTCTTTGGTATTTGGGGCAGAATCAGTGATCCCTACAGAGATGGTGGTTCCAACTGCAAGAACAAGCATTCGTGATCCTGAAGAGAATGCTGAAAACTTGGTTCAAGACTTGGATACTATAGAAGAAATCAGGGATTTGGCAAGGATAAGGATGGCTAGTTATCAACAAAAGATGGCTGGAGCCTACAACAAAAATGTCAGGATCAGGAAATTCCAAGTTGGTGATATGGTATTAAGGAAAGCATTTCAGAATACCACCAATCCTGCTGATGGAAAGTTGGCACCAAAATGGGAAGGCCCCTATTTGATTGAAGCTGAAGCAGGAAAGGGGGCATATCGATTGCTAACAATGGAAGGTGATTTGCTACCAAGAGCTTGGAATGCTGTCCATTTGAAAAAATATTTTATGTGACAAGGATCCATGATCCTCACTTGACAAGTATCCTTGAAGGATCCTTACAGAGTAGATGATCCTCATTTTGGTAACATTCTAATCTCAAACTATTTCATTCTTTTATTCTCTTATATATGGATAAGGATCCTGCATCCTTTATCCTCCTTTCACTTGATTATGAGTTTTGAAGGTTCTGGTATCCTTAACTAAGGATTGAGTATCCACAGAAGTATCCAGTTATTTGGGCTTGACCCCAGTTATTTGGGCTTGACCCCTGTTATTTAGGCTTAACTCCAGTTTGGGCCTGTCCCCAGTTTCGCCAGTAGCGCACGATGATCCTGGTATAGTTCATGGCAATGGGACCAGTACTCGCTTTAGGGGCTGATAATTTCATTGTACTGGCTGTATTCAGGATCCTACGTATAATGGTAGACGTACCATACATCCATTCCTAAGGTTTCTAACGTTTTCACGTTAGCTAAGGTTTTGGCATTTTCATGTCACTAAGTTTGGATAGTCGCCAGTGAGGGCCATACTCCAGTTTACAAACGATCCCAGTTATCCTTTGGGCTTGTCCCCAGTTATCCTTTGGGCTTATCCCCAGTTATCCCTTGGGCTTGTCCCCAGTTATCCTTTGGGCTTGTCCCCAGTTATCCTTTGGGCTTGTCCCCAGAATTGTTGGGCTTGTCCCCAGTTGCTAACTCGTATCTTATATTGGCTTAGTCCCAAGTTGTATTCTGTTTCATGTTTTTGGAGATAAGTGACCAAGGATCCTTGATCCTTACCTTCTACTAAGGTTTGTCTTTTGGGTTATCCTGATAATAAGTGTTAAAGGTTAGGATCCTAACTTGGATTCTCAGGTATGATCCTTAACTATTTTGATTTTATTCATTATTCATTTGAATAACCCTTATCCTTTGACAACTGAACTTGTGATCCTTAAACTATATAACTTTTCAAAACTTATCGACTATAGGATATGTGATCCTTGATCATATCCTAAAATTTTTGAGGATATTTATTAAATTTTTCCTTTACTTGATAAGTTTAGACAAAATGAATATCACAACAATTGGAAAGTAAAGTACTAACAAGGATAGCAACACGGGAGATAGCCAAAAAGTTAAAGTTATTTTATTCACAAAATGTTGAACCCTTTAAGGTTGTCAAAATTGCCAACCCACGTTTCTACCAGCAAAACGTGGCCCGTCCACATGGGTTGGCAAAGGGTGTCCATTGTTCATAGGTCTAGAAAGTGCAGGAATCAAAAGACGGCAGGATCACAATGGCTTCATCCCCCAAACAGAGGATCCCTCCACCATTTGTAATCCTACCTATTGTTCAAAGGATCCATGATCCTTAGCCCTAATTACTATTGTTCAAATACAACCCATCATTGTTCAACAAAAAACATCATAACCAAACAACCAAACTTAAAAAATGGGCTCCGGCTATGTCTAGAAGTGTCCATCATCGCCCATTCATGCAGCCTACACCTTCGCTGCATCACCATCTCCTCCAGCTCCAGTATCCTTCACATGATCCTTGCCACTGCCACCAGCCTCGATTTCCAGAACCTCTTCAGCCTCTTCTTCATCCTCCAACTCAGCCAGCCTAGCCTTCCAACCCTCCATGTCCCAGTTGCTCCAGTCAAAGGCAGGATCCTGAGCTTCTTGGGCCATCTGCAACTTGGTCTTGTACATGGCAATGGCAGCGGAGACTTTAGCATCCTCCGTGATCTCGTGCTTCTCATAATCAGCATTGATCTGAGCTGCAACCATCTGAGTTTTGGCATCATTGAGGTCCTTTTCGAGGGAGGCAATCTTGTGATCCTTGAGCACCGCCACTTTTTGGAGATCGGAGTATTTCTCCTCAAGCTCTTCGACGTTCCCAACATAGTCCTCGATTTCAGCAAATTTCTGCAAAGAAGACAATGCAAAGTTCAGGATCACGTGATCCTCAAATGAGCAGGATAATCAAACTAAGTCAGTGATCCTTACATCAGCAAAGTACTCGAGGAACTGATGGCGGATCAGAGGCAAGCCTTCTAGGTTGTCAGCTTCAGAGGTCTTCCTTTTCTTTCCACCTCTTCCCTTTGAAGTGGTCGCCTTGGGGACTATGACAGAGGGCCTAGCAGCAAACTTTTTCTTTGAGGATCGGACAGTGTCAAGATCAGTGACACTGAATTTGGAGGCAGATTTTGAAGATTTCCCAGCACCTACACACCCAAAACAGATAAGTATCCTTATCCTATTTCTATTTATTTATTTAAACATTTAATTATGCAAAAAACAGGATACTTACTCGACATAGTGACAGAACCTGAGGATACTTCTTGAGAATCCTGGGTGTTTGCTTTAAATGATCTTCTTGCAAGATCAAGTCTCTGGAAAGAGGCAAGCCTTTCCTTTGTTGCAGGTGTTGTGATGAGGTGTGCGACAGTAATTGCTGCAAAAAGGAACAAAAGTACGTTAGTGATCCTTAAACAAAAACAAGGTCATCTGGTGATCCTTCTCAAGATCCTCTATCCTACCATGAGTGGTCCATTTTCTAGGCAGATCCTTTCCATCAGAGATAGAATCCCTTCTGACAAAGAAGAATCGCCGTTTCCAGTTGGTATCATTCTTAGTGGCTTTGAAGATGGGGTGTTCTTCACTGGGTTTATGCTTGAGTAGATATCGGTGGGATCCAAATGTTACGAGGTCATACATCTCTGCCAACTCCGACATTCCCAGAGCATTTCCTTCTTGCTCAATGATCCTTTCAAGGGTATATAAGACCCTCCAGATCATTGGCATAGCTTGAATGTAGGAGATGCCGGTGAGGGAGAAGAAAGTCTGGGTGAATTTAGGGAAAGGATACGAGTATCCTATTGTGAAAGGAGTGACCGGGAAAGCTACCCAAGTTTCAGAAACGTAGTCACTTAGAACGGTGGGATCAAATGGTTTGAAAACGGTGTTTGCCGGAAAGCAACGTCGGATTCTGTCTATCTGTGGATCAGTGAAGCAGCATCGTTCTTTTGCAAAATCTTTTATGATCCCCTGGCTTTTCAAGGGGCTGTCCTTCTTGTGATCCTTAGCCGGTGAGGATCTTAGCATCATCTTGATTATGGAGAAGATGAAGAAAGAAGGAGCAGAGAAAGAAGATGAAGAGAGAAGGGAAAGAGAAATACCTGATCAAGTCTTCGAATGAGGATTTAAAGAAGGAAACACACGAATTTAAATGCTCTCTAACCCTTATCTCTAATTTCAATTTATAATGATGATTTTGCAGGATAGTCACCTCAATGACGTCATGTTAGCAACGGCTAGTCAGGATTCAACGGCTATATATCCGTTAGTTGGTTACGGATAAAGATGAGAAAATATAACTCGCTTATTTACAAATTACTCCTTATATTTTGGGGGCAATTGTTAGGGGATGATTTTTCAATGATCAGTGATCCTCATTTACTGTTGGGTTTAGTGATCCTCAATTCTGTCTGAATTAGTGATCCTCAGAAGTATTGCAGGATCAGGATCATGGATCATCGTAAGGATCCATATACTAACGATTTTCTGCTTTGAATATGATGTTGTTTTGCAGGAGTACAAGCTTGGACTTGGTCTTGGCGATATTCCTGGAGCATATTCCATATTTATTCCGCACATGCATGGCTGAAATGGACGTTGTGGAGGTCATGGAGGACTTGCACCAATTGCGGAATGTTTGTTAGCTTAGATATTTTCCATTTTTAAACGGGATAGTGAGCTAAATAGAAACACTTGGCTATTTTTGGCTTAACACACACACTTGCAACTGCTCTCACCAGCTCTTGACAATTCACTTGGTGATTACACACTTTTTTGCACGTTACACTATAGTGATCCTTGTAATTAGCTCGCTATCATCCGAAGTTGTAATACATTTCTTGTTTAATCTGAGTTGGTGATCGGTAGTTTCCATCACCCGAGGTTTTTTATGCCGGAGATCATTCATTGATCAATGGCTTTTTCCTCGTATAAATCTTTGTGTCACTTGATCATTACATTTCAGAGTGATCCTTAGTGTTGTTCATTGATTCAAGCATCATACCTCACAACAGAAAGTTTGGTTGCATTATCATTGCTTGATTTTTTGACCAAAACATATACATACATGCTATAGGCTTTGACTGAATATCTGTGAGCACATAAATTAGCAAACCGAGCAAACCGAGGTGAGTTCATACTCTTTCCAAGGCATGGGATTCCCAAGGGTTGGGAATGGGTTAATGATTTAAACGGTAACTACAACCATCCTCCGTGGGTAGGATGCCAAGATTAGACACTGGACCAAACCTCTATCATGAAGTCCCTCATTTATATCGACTTAATCGCCGAGGCCTATGGCGAGCGGGTCATTAGTTAATAGCGCTATTAGGTTTAACAAACCTCACACCGTGCCAGTCGGACGGGCGTGTACTAATGGACTATGGGCAAAGGGTCAATGCTGATAGACATTGACTTAGGGCACCACTTATATTTTCATAGTAGTCGATACGCACGGTCTAGTAACACATGGGAAACCCCCACTAATCTTCGCAAACATGTCTGGGAGACCGCGATACGAATAAATACGATACATGGTTTACAAAACAAACATATGATTTACGAAACGAATGCTATAACCAAACAACCAACTGTGAACTCGCTCAACTTTGTTGTTGACTCGTTGTTACATGCCTTGCAGGTCGTTAGGTACTCATGGAGCTTGCACAGGGAGGCGCGGTCGTTGTGGGACATGGCAGTGTGTGCCATGCTAAAAACATTACTTTATTTCGTACTTAATATTTACATTGGGTTTTACAATTATGCTTCCGCTAAACACTTAACTACGTTTTTGATTTGAAACACCTTTCATATTGTGTGGTTGAATTTTGCTTATTACTTGTTATGTTCAATATGATTGGTGGCTTGATCCTGGTCATGTCACGCCTCCAAGCGGTGATACTCCGCGTGTGGATTTTGGGGGTGTGACATTATATTTCCTGCATTAGAACAATATGATGACCAAAGGTGGATGGGTCCTGGGTTTCAGGACGAAGCCCTTGGTCATCAGTTAGTATAATTTGTTTCGAATGATGCAACGGTCGGAGGCGGATGGGTCTCGTTTTGAGATGAAACCTTCAACCGTTGCGTAAATACGGTAAAAACTAACTGTGCTTTTGGCGGATGGGCCTCGGTTTGAGGTGAAACCAAAAGCACAACTTTTGACCTGTTAATAATATGACCACCTTTTGACTTATTTGCTGTTCTATTTAATTTTTCGTCATGCATTACTTAGTTTAAATTTTAGCTTTGCAAAATTTGTGTCATTAGCTTTTGAAAATATCCTGATCAATATACTCAGTAGTATCCTATGAAGACTCTTGTCAAATAGAACTTCTCATAATCCAAGCAATTTAGATAAAGTTTCTAAAGAATAAAAGATAGCTTATTTTCCATTTTGATAACACTTGTTTGACCAGAGTATTTATTTTCAACCCAAGTATCATTTCCCAAGTATTCCAATCAAATATCCCAAATCGTATCCCAAAAACACATTTTGAGAACATATCCTAAAGATACATTCTCATCAGGATATTCGATCCTTAAACATAGTTTCAAAAGTTTAAACAACTTACAAAGGAAAGATCATACCAGGAATAGGGTGTAGCCCTAGTATCAAACTTTTAATCCTTTTGCAACTTCTTCAACTAAGATGTCCCCAGTCCGAAATACTTAGTGCATTGAATTTGATTCTTCGAGCTTTACACAATCGCCTTAGGAGGAATGTCCCATGTGCATAAAGTCTTCGAATACTTAGAAAATTTTCAAGTTTTAACTGTTTAGACAGTTCTTGTGTTACTGGGGTAAAACCCGAAAGCATTCTGGAGATAAATCCTTAGTATCTTGGGGAAAATCCCATAGGTATCCTGGGGAAAATCCCAAATTTTCATGCGCTACAGGCGGGAGTGTATAAACTCCAAGACTTAGAAAGGTGAAAACCTTTAAACCTTAGAGAGTATGAAAATACCCTTTCGCGAGAGAGGGTGATCAATCCTCATATA
The DNA here is from genome assembly GCA_030545235.1 of Helianthus tuberosus. Classification (NCBI taxonomy): domain Eukaryota; kingdom Viridiplantae; phylum Streptophyta; class Magnoliopsida; order Asterales; family Asteraceae; genus Helianthus; species Helianthus tuberosus. The sequence goes on from JARYGA010037961.1 coordinate 43,964, forward strand.
CCTTAAGGGTCCAGGATATAGCCAATAGTGACGAAATTGTCAGCCACTTTTACATGAACTGGTCCCGCCACCTTGAACTATCCCTGGACAACTTGCGCTCCAGGCGGGGTGTTCAAACCCAATTCGTGAGAAAGGTGAATACCTTTAAACCTTTGAAGGGATCAGGATCCCTTAAACATGAGAGAGGGGGCCAATCCTCTAATATTTTGAAGTATCCTGAACGTATATCCTGGAGCTATATCCTGAAGCATATACTGCAAAACAACTGTAAGCTAAGGTGGGTGTTAGCCTGGCTAACACCCCTCCGATGCTTAAGTCAGTAATGGGTTCAAAACAATAAATAATATTAAAATTTAATAAAAGAGATAGAATCCATACCATTCTGAGTTAGAATTTAAATTTCAAACTCACTTGAAATAGAGCTTTAGATGTATAGCATTCCAGGATCCTGGTAGCATATCCCCCTCCATATCCTTGAGTTGGTATGCTCCTTTTCCTGATTCTGATTCAATCTTATAGGGTCCTTCCCATTTTGGAGCCAACTTTCCATCAGCAGGGCTAGTAGTATTCTGGAAAGCCTTTCTCAATACCCAATCTCCGACCTGGAACCTTCTAGTCCTTATATTCTTGTTATAAGCTTTAGATATCCTCTGTTGATATGCTGCCATCCTTAGCCTTGCCGCGTCTCTTGTCTCATCAACTATATCCAATTCCTCACATAGGACTTCAGGATTCTGCTCAGGATCCCGGAGGTTGGATCTTGTTGTAGGTATTACCATTTCTGTCGGGATCACCGCTTCTGCTCCAAATACCAAGGAAAATGGGGTTTGGCCAGTTGCATTTTTCACCGTCGTCCTATTAGCCCACAAAACAAAGGGTAGCTCTTTTGCCCATCTTTCTTTTTTAGCCCACAGTCTCCTTTTCAGGTTGTTGACAATTATCTTGTTTGAGGATTCTGCTTGTCCATTTGCTTGAGGATGTACTGGGGTGGAAATGATCATTTTGATTCCCTAACTCTTGCAAAAGTCAATAGTCCTCTTACTTATAAACTGAGATCCATTGTCACAAATTATCTCAGCTGGTACTCCAAACCTAGTCAGGATATTCCTTTTTATGAAGGATACCACTTCCTGATATCTGACTTGAACAAATGCTTCAACTTCAACCCACTTAGAGAAATAATCAGTCATTGCTAACATGAAGACTTTTCCTCCTGGAGCTTTTGGCAGTTTTCCTACTATATCCATTCCCCACTTCATGAATGGCCAAGGGGAAGCTATAGGATAAAGTGGCTCGGCCGGCTGATGTAATATATTACTGTGCCTTTGACATGCATCGCATCTTCGAGCATATTCTGCAGCATCTTTTCTCATGGTTGGCCAATAATATCCTGTTCTTAATGCCTTTGAAAACAACGACCTGCCCCCAGAATGGTTACCACAATCCCCTTCATGTATATCCTGAAGCACTTCTTTGGTTTCGGGATCTTCTAAGCACCTCAGACACGGTCCTGCAAGAGATTTCTTATACAAGACATTATTTATAATAGTGAATCGTGATACCTTCATTCTAAAGGCCTTAGGATTTTCATCCTTTGGGATGTATCCTTCCTTGAGATATCTTATGATTGGAGCCATCCAAGACTTAGGATCTTTCTCAGGATACTCATCAGGATCCTGGACACTTAGTACTTCCTTATCCTGAGGATCTGTCGCAGGATATAGGATATGTAATATTGGTATTCGGGTTCCTTCCGGTATCCTGACTGATGATCCCAGATTTGCCAAGGCATCAACTTCAGCATTATCCTCTCTTGGTACCTGTTCAAGTGTAAAAATATCAAAATATCCTGCTAATTTTTTGAGAATTTCGAGGTACCCGATTAACTTCTCACCTTTAACTGCATAGGTTCCATTAAAATGATTAGTAATTAACAAAGAATCAACATATACTTGCAAACTCCTGATATTCATACTTTTAGCCAATTCTAATCCTGCAATTAAAGCTTCTTATTCTGCCTCATTATTAGTGGCAGGAAACTCACATCTAATAGCCTGGGGTAATATGTCCCCCTGTGGCGATTTTAGTAGTATACCCAAACCTACACCTCTTACATTAGATGCACCATCAGTATATAAGGTCCAGGATTCTAAGTTCTCTCCTAACTGTTGTACTTCCAGGTCTACTTCACTTTGAATATCACTACTGAAATCAGCCACAAAGTCAGCTAAAGCCTGAGACTTTATGACATTTCTAGGTTCATATACTAGATCAAAGGCACTTAATTTCACTGACCATTTAGCCATCCTACCTGACATCTCGGGTTTCCTAAGCACGTTTTTAACAGGATAGTTGGTTTTAACATGAATTCTATGTGTTTCAAAATAATGTCTAAGTTTTGTTGACGCCATAACTAGGGCTAAAATCAGTTTCTCTAAGTGGGAATATCTAGTTTCAGCATCTAATAAACTTTTACTAACATAATAAACAGGATACTGCTGACCTTCATGATCCTTTACAAGGACAGCACTTACTGCATTCCCTGATACTGCAAGATACAGGGATAATGGTTCGCCATTCTCAGGCTTCATCAATAAGGGTGCGGTTGAAAGATACTGCTTCAAATACTGCAAGGCTACTTCATGCTTTTCTCCCCATTCGAACTTCTTATTCTTCTTGAGGATATCATAAAATTCCTTGCACTTTTCCGAGGATCTTGAAATAAATCTGTTCAATGCTGCTACTCGGCCTGTTAACCGTTGAACATCCTTCATATTTGAAGGTGACTTAATATCCAAGATAGATTTAATCTGCTCCGGGCTTACCTCTATCCCTCTTTTAGTCACCATATATCCAAGAAACTTTCCTGCCCCCACTCCGAAATGTCACTTAGCAGGATTTAGCTTCATGTTATACTGATCCAGGATATCAAATGCTCCCTTGATATCCTGGAGGTGATCCTCAGCCTTTTTAGACTTTACTACCATGTCGTCAATGTATACCTCCATAGTGTCCCCCAGCTTGTCTTTAAACATCATGTTCACCAATCTCTGATATGTTGCACCTGCATTTTTCAAACCAAAGGGCATAGCAATATAACAATAAATACCTGTGGGTGTCATGAAAGCAGTATCCTCCTGATCAGAGGGTTCCATTTGGATTTGCTGAAATCCTGAAGAGGCATCCATGAAGGTTAACATCTCGTGGCCAGCGGTAGCATCCACCATTGAATCAATATGAGGTAGAGGAAACGGGTCTTTGGGACAAGCTTTATTCAAGTCGGTGTAATCCACACATACTCTCCATTTCCCATTTTTCTTTTGCACCACAACCACATTAGCCAGCCATTTGGGAAACTTCACTTCCCTAATCATCTTGCTCTTTAGTATCCTTTCAACTTTCTCTTGGATGATCATATTTCGTTCCGAAGCAAATTTCCTTCTCTTTTGTTGGACAAGCTTGAATGACCTGTCAATACCGAGCTTATGTGTTATAATATCCTTGGAAATACCTGTCATATGCTCGTGCTTCCACGCGAACGTTGACATCCTGCATTTCAAAAAATTAGTTAATTGATCTTCAATATCCTGAGGGATATTGGTTCCCACGAGCACTGAGATATCCGGATTATTCTGATCCAGGACCACTTTCTTTACATCCTGCTCCGAAGCCTCCATGATATCCTGGCCTCGCATCTTTAATTGCTATGCTGCATTAGGCTTTGTTGAGGATTTCATCGAAGAAGAATAACACTCCTTTGCTTCCTGTTGATCACTTTCCACCTTGACAACTCCCCAAGGAGTAGGGATCTTGATGCATTGATGATAAGTCGATGGCACAGCTTTCATATCATGGATCCAAGGCCTACCCAATATAATGTTATAGCAGGATAGTGAGTCCATGATGCAAAAGCGTTGTATTGAATTGACTCCTTCAACATATACTGGTAATTTTATCTCCCCCACGGTATTCCTGGCTTCTCCACTGAACCCGACGAGCACGGTGGACTTCAAAGTAATATCCATCGGGGATACATTCATTCTTTTTAACGTCTCCAGCTGGATTATGTTGACGGAACTGCCGTTATCTACCAGTATCATGCGCACAAAATGGTTAGCGACGTACAAAGTAATTACTAAAGCGTCATGGTGAGGATCCTGAACAGTATCCCTGTCATCACTATCAAAAGTGATAACTTTGTTAGTTGTGAGCGTCGTCATCCTGGTTGGCTTTTCTCCTCTTTCTGCCTTAGCTTCCTTTGCATGTCTCTTGGCTGCGGAATATGAGGTCCCGCAAATATCGGACCCTCTTGAAATAAAGTTAATTATTTTGGCATCTGCTGGGGGTGATGCTG
>JARYGA010037962.1:0-53971 GCA_030545235.1 Helianthus tuberosus
CTTGCATATTAGATTTTGTTACGTGAAGAATAATAGTTTAGGGGTATTTTACTAATTATTAGTAGTTTAGGGAGTCTAATGTAATTGTTTGGGTTATTTACTTATTTATGTACGTAATATGAAGGAAGGAAATCAGATTTGAAGTTTGAAATTCTCCTATCTTCTCCAAATATTCTCCTAGTTCTTCTCTTTTAGGGTTTAACCCTATCAAGGGAATCAGAGCCGTTCCGATCTCCGGTCGGAATTACTTTCGATTACCATGACTAACATTCGCAATCAAGAAATTGACAGCACTCTCAAGGAACATGGCAAGACAATCTCAAATCTCCAAGAAACCCTAGCCACCATGTTGAAACAACAAGAACAGTCGATGAAACAACAAGAAGAGATCTTACGAGCACTCAAGGAGCATTCAAGCGGTGGTAGTTTTAGCGGCGGCGGAGGCGGCTTCAGCGGCGGCGGAGGCGGCTTCAACGGCGGCCCTGATAAGGGCCAGTTTAGCGATGATTCACGGACGGGTACTCTGAAGACAGAAGACATAATTGTTGTTGATGAAAATATTAACAGTGATAATTCCATTGTTGCACTACATGAGACAGTGAAAAAGCTCCAGCCCTTCAATGAAGACACCGTTCTTCATAAAGGAAGAAAACATAGAGACACACTTTGCATAATCCTTGCTAATGGTGCTTGCGAAGAACCCAAAACTAGACTATACAATGTTGTTAAGGCTGGCCTACTGGTTCCGAACAGTGATGCGGTTCCTGTTCGTCAAGGTCTTCATGTCAAATATGGTAGGAAGTTTGATACCCTTCCAGATGATGATATAATTGACGTTGTTAACAACAATCTTTTTGGTGCCTGTTTAAAGACAAAGGCGAGTTCCGTAAATGATTGGCGCCCACCATGGCGCATCGCTAGGATTTCTCCGATTGCAATCGGAAGGACCGAATGGCGTCCACCCTGGAATGAGTCGACCCAAAAGAACTCATGGATGATGCATTTTTTTTTCTCTATTTTGTGATTCTTGAGGTCAAGAATCTTTTAAGGGGGAAGTATTGTTACGTGAAGAATGATAGTTTAGGGGTATTTTACTAATTATTAGTAGTTTAGGGAGTCTAATGTAATTGTTTGGGTTATTTACTTATTTATGTACGTAATATGAAGGAAGGAAATCAGATTTGAAGTTTGAAATTCTCCTATCTTCTCCAAATATTCTCCTAGTTCTTCTCTTTTAGGGTTTAACCCTATCAGATTTTCGGGTGTTGCAACTTGCACATATGCCAAATATGAGATGGGTTCCAACCTCTAACTTCTAATACTTTCTTTGTAGAATTCTCTCAAAACAATTTTGTAAAAGTAGGTACAATGTTAACTTTAGTCAAAACTTGTGTTTATGGTTAATAGAACTTCAATTCTCATTCCATTTAATACTAAACTTGGACCTACTACCATTACAAATAACGGAATATTTCATTAATTAAATAATATAATTCCTGAAGATAGTATTTAAATAAAATTTAGTATATGCTACATTCTATCCTTGAGTCGGATCTTTATGCCCTACTCTCACTTTGTCTAATCTCAAATTCTTTATTTCCATTGCAAAATGAGCTAGGTTTCCATGAGAACAAGCTGCACTTATTTCGATGCGTCTATTAACACAATGGGACATGTACTACTTGTTTGCATTTCCCCTAAGTGGTAGTGAGGAAGGGGAGTTATGTCGAACCTCCTCGAGCCTCGACCATAGAAGATATGGGCACGTCCTCAATGTTGCTGGACAATTGACATCCACAAGTCCATTGATCCGAAAAATGAGTTGGGTTTCGGAAAAGAACTTTCCGAAGTCCACTTCTGTCTTAGCATACCCCTCGCGGCAGCAATGATAAAAAAAAACAACCATGAAGGAGTTGCGCTCCTAACCAATCAAGCATTGACACTTAACACTATTTGTGCCGATACAGAAATTACCATTCTGACCGCTTTCTTCAAGTGAATATGTAATGCAAACTAGACCAAGCACCATCCTTTCTTTCATATATTTACATGAAGCATTTTAGAACAAAACATATCCAGAAACAAACAAACAAGGGAAGTCTTACTCCTAAAAGCTATAAGGAAGAGTGATATTTACACCATAGTTGATGAAACAAGTAAGAACAATAGTAAACAAGATGAATTCAACATGGAAGCAGCTGAGGGTGTCCTACCAGCAACAGCAGGTGCAACCGCATGAGTGTTAGGTGGGGCCCTCTGTTGCTCAGTTGTCGTCGGTAGTGAAATTGGCGAGCTGGCATTACTTCCTATCGTGTCCCCGCCCCTAAGTGGTTGACCTAAGAATCAAAACAGTATTTATAACCATGTCTTTCAAGGATCAACAGTTTTTTTCGACTAGCGTTTCTGGTAAGAAATTTGGCTGACATGTCATATAAATAAGCGTCTGGAAAGTTGGACAACGGGTCAAAAAAGTAAACTTTTAGGGTGGGTCGGGCCCAGCCTATAAAAACCTTGTTTTTTTCTTTTCTTTAATTATAGGAATAAAACTAAGGTTTCAACTATAATTCAAAAACTATATTATTAGAACGATAATCTTGTTTTTAAATGAAATGGTTTAATGCATTATGAAAACATTTTGGCTTTCACTTTAACCAATCTTTAATAAATCCCATTTAGCTCGATAGAGGCAAAGTGTGACCCAAAGTAATCCGTACAAGGGTCAAAAACTGATTCGTATAAGGGTCAAATATAACATCTTTTGTCTAATATCGAAACTTCTTGTCAAGCCTTGGTGGTTTTGGTTTATCAAATATATGGTAAAAAGAGTATCCTCAAGAGAATAATGGTCTTAAAAAAAAGTTTGAAATAGACCACTATACCCACCAAAGCTAATAAATTTGACAAAAGGTGGTTTGACAATTGACATCAACTGTCTGTAAAAAGAAGTGGTTGATATACTCACATCTTGAGTGTGACCATCCAAGTGTAAGATTTTCCCTATCAAAAACCAACCGATATCCTGTCATGAAGTTCTCTGCACATATGAAAAAAGAAGCATTCTACATTATTAAAAAGAAATCACGAACTCAACAACCAATTTACCAATTTACTTAAGCGGGTTAAATCCACAAAATTAACTAAAAGGGTTTGAATTGTTCAAACGAATTGAAACTCGTGCAAAGTCATTTTTAATGAACACAACCTCCTAAGATGTTTTGTATTAGAGTTTTAGATTCTTGTTGTAATAATATTGCTTTCGCAATAAACTTATTTCAAAAGTTGACAAAAAGGTGTTTGTGGGTCAACCCAATCTATCTGATAGATAGTTTACAACCTTCACTAAATACTGGATGTTTGAATTAGTTTGAAAAACAATGAGCAAACAAAAGGAAGACTAAGAATGCTTACGTCCAATAAGTCCCATTTCAGTAGGCGATGACTGTATAGCTAAACAAACTCCAACAATTCCTCCCTGCAATTCAACAAAAGGGCACAAAAAAACATTATGATCTTCAAACAACAAACGCAAGTGCTACTTCGTAAAACCATAAGTGGGACAAATTGGGCCTGTACAGGGCCCAAAATCCAATAGTGCCTGCATTGTAAGTTTGTAACAATATGTTCGGAAATGTAGTCCACCCCTTCCTAGTCTAAATTCCGTTTGTTTCTTTTTTACTGAAGCGATAACATGGGCTTAAATCATAGTCCAGTTACTTTTTTTTTCTGTTTGGCTAACCATCTTTTAGTCCAACTTTTTTGTTTTGTTTATTTGCTTAAAGGAACAGCCAGTCAAAGGTGGCAAAAAAACATCATATCATTGAATCCTTAACGAGATGAAATTACGTAAGTTCTAATCAGCCAAAAAGAAAACCAACTTTTAATCATAAGTTCATAAAATCTATTGAACCTTTTTAGGCACATTTAACTTCTTTTGTTCAAGTGGTCTAATTTGTAGAAAAATGTTTCTAAATAAGTACTCATTGTTCTAGTAATTAAATGACTCATAACGGATTGAAAAGATAATGTTACTTAACAAACATAAAGGTGATCACTCCTGTTACTTTTTGGAACGCTTATTTCAACAATTAGTTGGTAACCGAAGCTGATAGTTGTGAAAATCTCACATTAAAACAAGTAAACAACAATAACCTTTTAGAACACTAACCTGACTGTCATTCACAACAAAAAGTGGATTGCGGACCAAAAAGGTGTTGTTCACTGATAACTTAATAGTCACTGATGGAGTTTCTAACAGTTCTTGAGAACTGTTTGGCACCAAAATCACCATGAATACGCAAAAAAGAATCATAAAATTTAAAATACAAAAAAAGTAAATAAAAAAATGTTATTTACTTTTCAAATACCTGGACTTGTAACAGTGGTCAAATGGCACACCGTCAAAAGTTATCTTTGTGGCATGTGCTTGTCTGTCAAACTATGACAATAGAGAATGCAAACGGTCAGGTTTTAGAACTTTCCGGATGTAATAAAGAATCTAGATGATGAAGGCTTACTTCTTCAACAACAGCTTTATATATTCCATCTGGAAGAGCAGTAAAAGATGTTCCACTATCAAATTGAGCTTTGAAGCTTGTCTGATCAAGACAATTAGCACCGATACAGAAGTTCTCTACTCCAATTATGTAGGTAATGCTGCATGACAATATCAAGTTTTTTATAACATTTATAAAAAAGGGTGTTTGGGTTTACAATTCGAAGCTAATTATCTTATTATTATGACTCGGTCTTTTTAATTAGTTTTTAATATTTGAGCGAACACATTCTGTTTTTGATTATCTTGCTAAACAATCAGTTTCGCACTATCTACAACTAAACTGATTATCAAGTGGTAGAACAACAATTACCTAAATACCTAATTATCCTACTTATACTCCAATATGTCGGCGAATCTAATTTTTTTCACGGGGATCTTTTTGGTCATTCTATGTGATAAATTCTTGGCTAGTCAAAATCCCCAAACACTACCTCCCACGGCCCTTTTTAGTACATCTGATTTATCCAATAAAATACCCACTTTCAAAAGACACTGAAAATACCCTAAGCTTTACATCCCAAAATATTAAAAAAAGATAAAGAAAAAAGTGCATTAAACCGTGTTAACAATCCTTACTATTTTCCATCTTTTGGCAGAAATGGAGTTGTTCTTTGAGTAGATGGTCCTTGATCCCCAAAATATATATTCCCAGAACCTGATTCGCCAAAACACAAAGAGAAACTGTTTCTTGTGACTCCGGATTTGGCAAGAAAGCTTGGAACTGAGACCTCACTAAGTCCAAGACCCAATAAACCATCAGGAGCTATACCATCCAGGTAACCACCACTCTGCTTCTTACCACATCTGCATTTAATAACTACTAATAATATCCATAAAGGGAAAACGACATCTGGGGGGAATAAAAAATGACAAAGATCAAGTAAAGAATATACCCTACGATAATTGGAGCCCTTACATAGGTGTTAGATCCATTAACACCATCTGCTGCAAGATGCAAGATGTCTTCAACTAATGATCCAGAACTGGATGTAGCTGTTGAGGCATAGTTAACAGTGTACGGGCATGGCTGTCTCGGGTTTTTGCATGTGGAACCCAACTCACACAACTCATGGCTACATGTTATGGTTTTGCTTGTGCTTGAATGGGATGGATTGTATTCATTTTCATCATTGTCCTGCATAATAGATGCCCCAAATACCAGGGAGCACCTGCAAATCAATCAATTTGAATAAGCGCTAAAACTGTAGCCAAGTTTTTTTTCTAGACCTCATCGGTATCTAATACTAAATCTCCAGGAGGTGGAGTCTATTAGCTGTGCGGAAGAGATAATTGGCCACACACCCACACAGAAGGCATTATCTAAATTGTTAGATGTGCAGGTGAACTAATAAATGAAAATACCATTTTTTGGTAGGGTTCTTAATAGTAACAGATATGAATGGACGTAACAACAAGCATTATGACAAACACGAACAGTTATCAACCAATAACTTTACCTTCAATAAAGATTCTACAAAAATATACGATTTAAAATGTAACTTCCATAACAATATATAGATAATTAAGTCATTGTTTCAAAGAAATGTAAATATTAAAAGGTAAAACAAAAGCCGCACCAGGTAAATAAAACACAATAAACTCACAAAGGTAAGGCACCCCCCAGTGTAAGACAAAAAGTAATTAAGGCTGGTATTTTGACTACCATAGTATCTTACTGAAAGTTTAGCACACTGCACACAGTCACATGGAAGCCAGAGAAGATCACTTCCGGTATCAAGTGCAACAAGGAAAGAAACACTTGGCACCCCTACAGCAATATAAGTATAATGTAACCTGTGACAAATAACAACTTAGTCAACATAACATAACTGGCAGGAACTATAACAATATCACAATTAGAAATGGTTCAGCGTGTTAAGATCGATTAAATGCACATTTTGCAGGAAACACAGGATTTTCTCGACCGTTGACTTAAAATAACCACAGGGACATAAGATAGTCATCTATTACAAGCAAACCAAAAATTCTAAACCAAACCATTGGTTTTTCAGTTAATCAATACTTTGTTAACTGGTTGACTAAAAAGGGCAACACAGTGCACGAGGCTGCCGCATGCACGGGTCCAGGGGAGGGTCAGGCCAAATCGGGCTAACGCACACACCCTTGCCCTGCATTTCTGCAAGAGGCGATTTTCACTACCCTAACCCTACACCTCCCGGTCACACGGCAGCAACTTTGACTTAAAAATATCACAGGAACACAGGATAGTCATCTATTACAAAGCAGAAGTATGTAACCTACACCAGAGAAAATCTATCAACAAAAAATCTAAACCGAACCATAAGCTTTCCAGTTATTTCAGTTACAATTCAGTTAATAGATTTAACTATACCCTAACCCTAGCAAAAAAACAGAAGTTCCTTAAACCTCATATTCCTAACTATATGCATTAATCCTATATATACATACAAATCATTCAAAACATAAACAAGCAAAAAAGTAAGAAAAATTAACCATCCATAGTCATTTCCACCGGAAATCGTCTTGCTACCAGCAGAGGGAAACAGTAACTGATGCTGCGAGCCTACGTTCATCTTCTGCCTCTGAACATCAACATCCGTATCCATAAGAGCTCTCATTTCGTCAGAAAAGCGGTGAATCAGTCTGGAAGAGAACATGAGCTCCGATTGTGCGGACAAACTGCATTGAGTTAAGAGAACAAGTGCTGCCATGGATAGAGCAAGTAGAAGAGATGGAGCTACTTCTTCCATGGCGAGTGAATGGAAGGAAGTAATTGTGAGTTTGCAATGCGGTGAGAGATCTAGGGTTTGGTGTGTGAAAGAAATGACGAATGAGAGTGAGTGAGAGATTGATTTGCAGTGGTGACAGAAAGAAAGAAAGAAAGAAAGAAAGAGAAAGTAAAGCTAAAATAGAAAGAGAGGTGCAGTGGGAAGAAATGTTAAATACAGGAGATATCATATCATCATTTCATTAATACTATTATTATTAGGGGAAATCACGAAAATGGCCACTGCAACGCCGTCTTTTCCAATTTAGCCAACGGACACCCCTCGCCTAGCCGTTTCAGCGAGCTGAAACGGCACAAGATTCCCTTTAAACGGCCAGCCAACCGTTGGGTGACACGTGTCCGACAAAGCCTGTAACGGCTTGAGATTTCTGCAGTCAACGCCACGTGTACGTCAAACCTTGAAAGAACTTAGCCAAGCCGTTACAATCGGCTCATGTTGAAAGATCTTAGCCGAGTTCCTTCAACGAGCCAAGCTGTGTTCTTAGGATTTAGCCGAGCTGATACCCTTCAAAAGTGGTCCCCACTTCTGCAAGCCAAGCCGTTACAGCTGGCACCGAGCCGCTTCGTCCCATGCTCCAAGCCGTCTCCGCTGCTCCAAGCCGGTACAGCTGGCACCTAGCCGTTTCGATATATGGTTCGAGCCGTTTCAGCTGGCTACGAGCGGTTTCAATGGTTAAGTTTATAGATTTAAATTTGTATGTTTTTTCCTGTGTGTTTGTGCAACAGATTCATCTAAAATTATCAAAACATTTAGCTTTTGTAGAGAGAAGTTACCAACTTAAAATTATGAAGATTCGTTTGGTTGTATACAGCGGCGGAAAGTGGGAAATCGTTAACGGAAAGTTAGAGTATGTTGCTGATGCTGATTCAAGTAGACGTGGTTTAGAAATTGAACCCAACCTTTCATACAATGCTCTTCTGAGTAAAGTTTCAAACATGTGTAGTTCTACAAACATTACGAAGTTATCGTATATGTTGTCTTCCTTTAGTGATCCAATCGATATAATAAACGATGAAGATCTTGCAATGTTTTATAATTTTGCTATGGAAAATATTTTTGAAATTTATAAATTATATGTCGTTGAAGGGTTTTGTGCTGGGTCATCTAGTTTTTCACCTCCAAAAAAATTTAAAGTTCCTGATTTGAATTTCTGCACTGATGAAGAAAATTATGATGTTTTAAACCACTACCAGCCAAATCCTGATAATTCATTTGAAAATTGTTTGTCATCTTCATCAATTACTTTTGAACAAGGTCACGTATTTAATAACAAAGACGACATGAAACTTGAGTTGGGAAAAAAATGTTTGTTAGAACACTTTGAGTTTAAAGTAGATAGATCTTCTAAAACTCGGTACGAAGTGTCATGTTTGGTGGACGGTTGCGTTTGGCGTTTTCGTGCATACAGTTTCGGGGATAGTGGTGTGTTTTTTTGTTAAGAGTTTTAATGATAAACACACGTGCTCGAAGACGCTAACGTACCCACATCTTCGTCAGGCAAACCCAAAGGTTCTTGCTCACTATTTAAAAGAACCTTTAAAAGACTGTGGTAGAATATATCGTTGTAATGAAATAGTGAGAGATTTTAGACAAAGATTCCAAGTTGAGATAACCACTAGTCAAGCTTGGCGTGGAAAAAGTCTGGCACTAGAGGTTTTACAAGGAACAAGCAAAAATTCTTTTGCAGAACTACCATTTTACTGTTACAATCTAGAGCGTGCAAATCCAGGTTCTGTCACTCATATCAAGACTGATGACGAGCTTCGGTTTGAAATGGTCTTTGTTGCGATTGGTGCTGCGGTAAGTTACAGCAGTCTTTGTTTTTTTTTCGTCAAAGTACATCTTGTTGACGTATTTTAAATAATTTTGTTTCAGATTCGTACCTTTATTAGTAATCTAAGACCGGTGGTGATCATTGATGCTGCACACCTAAAGGGTGAATTTAAAGGGACGTTATTTATAGCAGTTGGGATGGATGGAAACAACCAAATTTTACCTATTTCCTATGGAATAGGAAAATCAGAGGATGGTGAATCTTGGACATGGTTTCTGTCAAAGCTTAAAGAATGCATCAGTGAAATACCGGACATGGCGATAATATCGGATAGAGCGAATTCTATACACCTAGCTGTTAGAAACGTCTTTCCACATGCTTATCACGGGTTATGTTGTCGTCATTTAATGATGAACCTACGTTTACCCTCTGATAAAAAAAAAAGAAAATGAGAAGCTGTGGTGGAAGACATGCAAATCGTACCGATTGTCTGATTTTAACGAGTCATTCAATGCTCTTTGTCTTGCCGTTCCTAGACTACGTCACCCTCTGACAAGTATTGGGTTCGGTAGATGGGCAAGGGCCCATTGTCCAGGCAATCGATATCATTATATGACATCTAACAGCGCGGAGTCTATTAACGCTTTATCTAGACACTCGCGTAAAATGCCGGTAACGCAACTCTTAGAGTTCTTCCGGCAATCTGTACAGAAATGGTTTTACGAGCGCCGTTTGCAAGGTATTCATGAAAATCATTTACTTACACAATGGGCACAGAAAAAAATTTTAAAAAAAATTGAAGGGTCTAGAACCTGGACGGTTGCTGGGATTGGGTTAAACAGTTATTCTGTCGCAGACAGTGGAAAGGGGGGTTTAGTTGACTTTGTTAATGGAAGCTGTAGTTGCCGAGTTTGGCAGGTTTCTGGTTTACCGTGCGGGCATGTTATTGCCGTGTCAAAATTTTTAGGTGAAACCGATTGCAATAAGTATTGCTTCCCGTGTTACTCAAACGAAGTCTATAAAAAAACTTATGAAGAAGCGATTAATCCTCTTCCTCATAGATCTGAATGGGAGACTCCAGAAGACCTTATCAATCTTCAACCGCCGCATATGACAAAACGCCAGGCCGGTCGTCCTCGAGATAACCACCGGATCTTATCCCGCGGGGAAGAACCTACTCCCCTGTATTGTTCCCGGTGTAACTCATACGGTCATCATCGGGATGTCTGTCGGCAGCCCATGCCGTCAGAAATTCGTACTCGCAAAGACCCAGACAAAGGGAAAGAAACCGATAATCCTGATCGTTTTACACAATCTCCGCCTAATTATATGTATCCGTCTTTTAACTTGGGAGACTTTTAATACTTTAAATTATTTTGTGTATTTTAATTTCTAAAATAACGTAGTAAGTCTATTTAGTTGCAAATAATTAATATTGAAAATAATTTCATTACAATATGTTATTTTTTTTATATTACATGCATACATAAAACCATTAAACATTAACAGGTGTGAAGCGTCCGGCGTAGAGTTCATCTGCCATGTACCGTCTGTATCTGAAACAAGCATCCTGAAGGTTTCCTTCGTTCCATGTTAAAGAAAGATCCCGAACAAGTTTTTCCATTAACATACATATGATGACTCCTGAATTTCTCCCAATACGATCTGTTTGATAAGGCCACACGAAATCCCCTACTATTTGCATGGCACGCTTCTCATATATTTCTGAGTGTTGCCAGTACGATATACGTCCGAGAAACCACAAAAATTGAGACTCAAATTCTAGCACAATTTGATGTACTCTTATGTGTACGCAAAATGAATCTCCGCAATTAATTGTGTCACAACTATTGGCAAAAAAAATTCTTAATTCTAGTGTCTTTAGATTTATTTTAAAAAGCAACCAATTTTGTTCCTTGTCCGGTATAGGAATGTATACCTGCAAAAAGTGAATAATCTTATTAAAAATAAACATATATTTTCACTTTTATAGTTATTATTTCTTTTATATCTTATATTTTTTTTGTTTTATTTAATAATGAGGAAATGGGCTAAACTAGAAGCATGGACTCATGGGCTGTTAGTGGGCTAGAAGCATAGACGCTCGTGGGCTGCTGTGGTCGAAAAGGAAGCATAGGCTCGTGGACTCGTGGGCTGTTAGTGGGCTTGTGTGAGAAAAAAAAAATTCTTAGCAAAAAAAAAAAAATTACATCAAACACGTTAAAGTTGTTATTCCAAAAAAAAAACCTTGACATTTAACTAATAACCGGAATGGTCTTCCACTTCAGAATCATACTCTTCTCCTTCTGAGTCTTCCATTTCTTCCATTTCCGCACGATAAGCTTCAAAACGGACTTCATCGTACAGTCTTTCGAAATCCATCTCCTCGTCTGAGTCTTCGTCAGCAGTAACAGTCAAACATTGTTGTGGAATAATCTGGTCCAACGGACGTTGTCGCTCATCGGTGTTAGGTAACGGCACAAGCGCCTGACACTGACCTGAACCGCTAATTGGTGCTTCACTTGTTGGCTGTTGCACCGGGTTTGGGGGGTTACGAGTTTGGGAATTGTTTGGTTCGGGGTTATCTGAGGGTGGGTTTTGGTGGTTAACCGTTTGGGAAATGTTGACGTTGATATGAATGTGTAGATGAATGTTTTGTTGTTGATTCGCCATGAGGTAGAAAAGAGGGGGATGCCAGTTGAGAGGTGGATTAACATATGTTTAAATAGGGGTGGAGTAAGAATGAGACTTATGCTTGGCTATATACGGTATAAGTATTTACGAGGTAAAAGAACAATAAATATAAAATCTTAATAAAAAACGGATATAATAAAATAAAAAATTTGATTAAGCCTACTGTCTACCGTATCAATTTCCCAAAATGGAGGATATGTTGCTGTAGAACCATCTGCGTATCTGGTTGCATCAATATCTTGTTCATTTAACATCTCGAAGAAATTAGGCGGTAGAACTGTCCAACGGTAATCGTTTGAGGACAGCGTCCTTGCATTTATTTCAATCTCGCGTTGATACATGAGTTTGTTACACCATGCTTTTACGTGCTAAAAAATAAAGGTAATTTAGTTGTTACAAAAATGACGAAACTGATTTTTAATACGAAATTAATTAGTAAGTTACCGTTTTTTGAATAAAACCCGCTCCAGTAAATCCAAGCAGTCCCCCCCCCCCCACCAAGCTTTTCCTAGTGGTGTTATCCCCGTGTATGAAGAATAGCAAGTAGGATTATCGCCATCGTAGTAAAATTCAAGAACATTTGAAGACCACTGGCGATCCCGATCCTGTTGATTTATCCAAATTGTGTTTTGTACTGAAGGAGGAATGCTTGTCATTGGTAATGTTTTACTAACACATATGTGTTTCTATAAAGGTGGAACACTAATATATATACACATATAGAGTAGTACAAAGGGATCCCTAGTACAATTGTATTTAATTTTTTTAAACCAAAACAATACAATTACAATTATCTTACAATGCTGTAACATCATCATCATCAAAGACGTTGTCGCTTGTACTATCGGGTAACACAGAATCATAAAATTGTAAAGCTAGTTGACGTCTCATTCGTGCCGCTGTTTTCTGAGTATCTTCACCATCGTTCAAAGGTTTTTTATTTATCAACCTGTCAAGAAATATGCAAACCCAAACTCCACAGTCTCCCAAAGGTCCGGACTGCTGAGGAGCATCGGTTGCATAAATAACTTTGAAGGGATAATATAACGGTAATTGTTTGTGGGTATTATAACCATGAATTCGTAGCCAATGGTCAAACGCAAAATTTATATGACACACCACATCCGTTCTTTCCCTTCCCATAGCATTTAAAAGGCTAAAACAGAAACAAATTAACAAGTTAGCAACATGTATTTTGGAGTACTAATCAGTTAAATCGGGCTAATACCTGTCGTATATCGTCAGCGTGTAATCGACAAGGTTGAAAACGCCTAAAAACCAGTGGAGGCCTTCTATAAACAACGGTACGTAAACCTATATAATTATTACGCAAAATATTAAATTAATATAATACGAAATACATTTATCCAGTAATCAATATGTTCGTTCCACATTACCTCGTCAACAGTATGTATTCGTGGAAAAGGTTCAACCTGCCCAGTGAAGTAACCTTTGAAGGTCTGGTCGATGGCCGGCGATCGAAAAGAATTCTGAAAATATGGGGGTAGAATACTCCAGCGATCACTTTCATTTCTTGAAAGATACATGTGGATCATCCACCCAAATATATGCTGTTAAACATTTACGTGTTAGTTTGCAAAACAATATACAAAATATATAAATTTAATTATTTATGGTTGTTATATACAGACGCCATTACTTACATCATCGTTTAACCAGCCTTGGTTTTCTACGCCCAGCAACGACCCCCAAAAATTTGGACCGACAGAATTCCCCATTAATAGGGAAAGATGTTTACTGCCGCTATCTGGATACCACTCCTTGATGTACTCAATTTGTCTATCCCCATTCCTTAACTTTTTGGCTTGTTTATCTTTCACTCTTTTGAAAGCCACATACGGGGATAGCAAAGCTGCTGCGGGCTTTACAAGCCTTTCGGATCGTCTCATTTTGATTAATTCAGGATCCTCAATCTACAAAATATTGTATATATGTATTAATTTCACTTTCTAAAATATATTTTTATTAACTTTATAAAATGTGACCAGTAATTAAAATATATAAAATGGAAAAACTTACAAAAACATTCTCCATCGGGCTCATAGAGACGTGGTAGGCATTATTAGCATTATCGTAGTTGATAAATGAATCAGCAACAGCCTACAAGAAAGAATGACGATTAAATTAACTGTTATTAGTAGATATTGTTATTATAAAAAAATTTATTCACAAAGCACATTACATTATCACTCTGAGTGTGTCCCTGTTCTTTTGGCGTTTGTACGGTGGCCGGAGTCCTGACAGTTTTTTGTTTTGGTGACCACCGATATGTTTGTGCAAACTGTGACATGACCATATCGGTCAGTCTCCAGTTGTTCTCGATCAGCCTCTCGTCCATGAGTGATTTAAATTGTGAAATCAACTCATTCTCGTAATTTGATTGAAACGTGGACGTAGGGGGGACAAAATTCTGTTGTGGAATCTCATGTTGATTCGGTGCCGGATTATAACCTTGATTGGCGCCATCGTCACCAAACAAAGTGTTCATTAGAGACGCCATCTGTTCTTGTGTGCCGACACCGGTGGCTGCCTGCATTTCGGGATGGATTTGACCCGTGAACCCTGTGGGCATCTGAACGGGTATTTCCGTGGCCATTTGAACCGGATTCTCGCCCGGCATTGCACTGGCATACAACCGACGTTCAGCGTCTAAATAATCTGAACTGGACACATACCACTCGCTTCGCAACTCATTTTCAGTGGGCAATATAACCAAGGACGGCCTAAATTCACGTTTCTGCAATGTTATAAATAGAAAAACAATTATTAAATTATTAATATTTATCTTTCCAATTTTGCTCCCTGTTCGTTGGTCAAATTTACCATTTTAGTCCCAACCTATTTTTTTTGGCAAAATAGCAGTTTACACCCTAAACAGCCCACCCATTATACGTTAAAATATAATATAATGAATTATATATATTTAAAAGCAAAATTTTTACCGTTGCAGCTAGTTGAAGCAATCCGTCCACAGTGCTCGTCATAAACTTCTTGCCTTTTTTCCATCCCAAAAATCTTGGAATCGTCTCACCTTGAAACCATTCGCTTGAATTCTTAAATTGAGGAAAAATCTCCAACCACATCTACAGAAAGAATTCAATGAAAACTTATATGGTTTTCGAAATAACAATATTAATTAACATTCACGGGTACCTTAAAGGGCCAGAAAAATCCACCCAAAGAAAAACCTTTAGCGTCTTCTTTTTGCCGATTGTGCAAATTGTATATAGCACTATAAGTACTTTCCCAAAAATAATTACCCCATGGATATTGTCTAAATTCTTCTAAATTATCCACAAGGTCTAAAAGCATATTATCAACAACATTAGTTTTTTGCAAACCCAAAAAACCTTGACCGATTAGCATGAGGAGACATACCCTCGTGGCGTCATTATCGTTAATATTCCCAATGTTCTCGAATAAAGTCATTATTCTCCCAAAATTAACAGTTGATCCAGGTCCACCTTCAAAATATCTGTTCTTAAAGGAGTTCGGATGGTCTCTAGGTGACCAAGAAGTGTGCCCAAAACGTAGCCCCGTTATTAAACAAAATTGTTTAGGGGTGAATGTAAGTAGCTCCCTTCGTAATCTATACGAAATACCAAGACGGGGAAAAGTAGTCGAGATTTGTAGTTGTGCAACGCCATATAAAAGAAGGCTATCACATATGGTGCATCTATTGTCTAAATATGGACCGAAACACGTCTGCCTAATAGCTGTTTCAACCGCCGGAGTCATCACTTTACGCAAATCTTGTAAAACCAACCACTTTTCTCGTACTTTAATGGTTATTTGCTATATAAGAAAAAAAAATATTTAAAAAAAGTATACGAATTCAAATAAAAAATCTTATATTTTATTCAAATAAAAATATTTAAAAAAAGTATACGAATTCAAATAAAAAAAGTATATGAATTCAAATAAAAATCTTACCGGGCATGAAGGGGGGTCCATCAAAGCTTCTTCCATCTCTTGGTCATTTGGCATGTTCCCGAAATCATTTGGCATGTTCACGTGTCGGTTGAAGTCCATAGTGAGGGGCCCACAACTAATGTCGAAGAAGTGTGATTAGTGGTCCCAGACGAGTCAACGATCTTTCGGATCTTCAAGGTTGGATAGTCCTTTGCTTTGCTCCAAAGTGGAGAAAACTTTGGAAGTGGGTTCAAAGTGTGTTGGTGTTTGTCACCTTGGGGAAACGGCTACTCGATTTGTTTACCCGACTTGAATGTCGTCTGACGGGGAACAGTACGTTATTGGTACACGCGCCTTGAAATGGCTTGGCCATATATTGTAAACGGCATAAAAAGCAACTGAAACGGCTTGAACAGTAACATGAAACGGCTCATGCAGTTGCTTTTTGCTTTATCGTAGTACGTGTGTTGCAGCTGAAACGGCTCGGCATTTAAGATGAAACGGCACAAGCATGCAAACGGCACAACCATGTAAACGGAACAAGCATGAAACGGTAAAGGCTTGACCTTTTACTAAGTTGGAGCACGTGCACTGAAACGGCTCGGGCAGTTACATGAAACGGCTCGGGCAGTTGCTTTTTACTTTATTGGAGCATGTGCGTTGAAACGGCACATGCATGGTGTGGTAAAGGCTTGACACTTCCTTGAAACAGCTCGGGCAGTTACTTGAAACGGCTCGGACAGTAGCTTTATTGAAACGTGTGTATTGAAACCGCTTAAAAAATCATTTTTTTCAAAATTCCCCAATTTCATTTCATGTTTAAATAAGGTGGCCAAATTATTCTTACAGCTCCATTGTGAAGCGTTGAAACACCCTTGAAACAAATAATGGCTGAAAAAAACAAAAGTGACGTATACTGCTCTCAACCAGTTAGTAAATCGTCAACGTGGATTCTTAAGAAATGGAGAATAGCCAAACAGTCAGGTGAATCTTCATCGTCTGAAACGACTGTGCCGCAGGTGCCGGAAGAAAACAACTTTGTAACTAATCGTCAAAGCTTACACCCCAAAAGAGGCGGAAGATGGGCAATTCCAGACGACGAATCTGAGAATTGGTCAAAAGATGTTGCAACATTTTACAATAATGGGGACGCCCCATTTTGTTATTTAGCTGTTTTCAGTCGTTATGTGGAGTTGGACAAAAAATTTTGGGGCACTCTGTTAGGATATCGTTGTAATGGTTACCTAACAGCAACGGTAATTTCATTAGAACTTATTTTATTAACAAAATTTGTATTTATACTGTTTATTACATGTAACTTGTATTAAAATAATATTGATTAAACAGCATATTGAGGGATGGACTGGAAGACTAATGGCTTGGAGAAGCAGAAACCTACAAAAGGATCCCACGTTAAATTTGCGGTGGACAATACTTCCACCGCAATTCTATGACACGTTACTACAATCCACTCCTAAGAGTGTGGTTGGTTATGGAAATGGTAAAGAAAACCCGTTTCCTTCCTTTTTTGACGTGGATTTTGTGTTTATCCCACTGCCGATTGACAATAACGAATGGCTGTTGGTACGATTAGAGTTGGCATCTCAGGAATTAGTTTTGTACCCGTTTGAGGACTTTTGTGGACGACTAGACAAATTTAGAGCAGTTATTATTCCACGGTTGACGAAGCTTAAGGTGTATTTAACTGGTTTGCTGGTGCATTTGCAGTATTGGAAAAAAACAGGCAAACAAGAATGCTGCATAACTCATGAGCTAAACGATAACTACGTGATTTCTAACAGGTCAATCGTAGGCAATGAAGCTGTCTATCTATGTATGCTTATGGAGCATCTCGTTACGGACAAACCAATTAACATTACTGGAGATGTAAAACAAATATGTTTGTCATATAGACGATTCATGGGTGATAAACTGTATTTTTGGCGGTGTTTGCCACGCCCAAATGCTAGTAAATAAAATAACTATTCTTTTTAATATGTTTTAATATTTAATATTAACCCCATTCTCATTTCAAAGCTATAAATACATAGATTTTTCCTCCCATTTAACATCATTCTCATCTCAAAGTTCTAACTAACAAAAAAAAATGGATTCTTGGACCGAGGAGGAAGATATTGCTGCTGTCGTTTCGTACGCCGCCGCTCGTGATCTGGGCACTTATTCAGTTTCCGATGCTGCTTTCTGGAGCCAGGTTTTCAACTACTTCTGCATTCACCTACAAGAGACGTCCCGAAGTGTCGAGGCCTTGACGACTCGTCTTTCTTTTCTACGCTTTAAAGGGAACCGTTTTTTAGGAAGGTGCAAAAATGTTAAAAAAACTAATCCGAACATGGAAGAAAAAGAGGTAGTTGAAGAGGCCCTGCTCGACTACGCAATACTTTACGACGAGGACTTTGAACACCTTTCAGTGTTTGAAACTTTGAAAATTTATCTGTAATTCACGAAATGAATTTGTAATATTTATGTTGTATCATGCAAGTTAATATATGACTTTTAACCGTTTGTCTATGTGAACCGTGAATTTACAAAAATCGGAAGTTAGTACGTTAATTTGGTTAATTAATATAATTAATTAATTAATATTTTTAATTAATTAGACTAATTAATAAAGTTATATAAATTAAATAAATTATAACAAAAATTAATAGATAAATTTAATTTTGTTTAGTTACTAAAGTTAACATGGTTAGCTAACTTGGTTAATTAGTTATTAATAATCAAATCAACTAAGTTAGTTAAATATCCTATATAAAGACTAACTAGGTTAATAAAATTCAGTTAGATCAGTTAGTAAACTTATGAAACTTCAAGGGCCTGTTTAATATGGACGGGCAAAACATTGAAACTAATAATTTTTCAAAAAACGGATAAAAAAGGGGGTTCTTCTTTAAAGAACCGGCCCTTCACGGATCGAACCCGCGCCCTTCGTATGAAACACTAACATCTTTACCAGTTTATCCTCCTAATAGGAGCTGATAGAATTCTAACCTTTATTATTCATATACACTAGTTGGAAAACATGGGCCTGTTTAATATGGACGGCCCAAAGACACAAATTTTTGAACAGTAAATTTATTTTTAATACTTGGGCCTCTTTGACATACGTGGGCTTGTTTATACTACTTCGGCCCAAGCCGTTTGTTAACGGACTCAAATTAAACATAGCAAACATAAAAATTAAAGGAGACAATTTTTTTATACTACGTGGGCTTGTTTATGCTACTTCGGCCCAAGCCGTTTGTTAACAGACTTAAATTAACAAACACATAGACAAACCGTATAATTTTTTTTAAGGAGACAATTTTTTTTATATTAATAATAATATAGCAAACATAAAAATTAAACATAACTTAAAAAAAGTAAACAAAACATAATACAAAAAAAACTAAAACCAAATCCTAATTGCCTCCCACTCGGCGACGTGCTTGAATTCATGACCCTCGTCATGACGGTAATTGATCAGTGCCACCTCCTTTTGGTCATCCTCAACCAGGTCCGGCATTTCTCTCTCGACGTTCTTGAAATAGCGGTCAAATCGCTCACACTCCAACCGCAGCACACGAAAACGGGACGATAAGGCGTCCACGCTCCGGTTATGGTCCGGACCACGAAGCTGCCCAAAGATCTGTTGAACCTTAACCCACAGCCCCCCCTGTCCACGTCTTGGGGGATCGGTCATCGCTTCTTCCCATGCTTCGCACAATGCGATATCTTCGACGTCGGTCCAGGTATTTGCCATTCGTTGACGGAGTTGCAGACGGCGTGGTTGGATGAAAGTGGTGAGAAAAAGTCTTTTGAAAACGGGGAGTTGTTTTGAATCACAGACGGCGTGGTTGGATGAATGTGGTGAGTATTTATAAGGGGGTAAACGTGGGAACTTGGAACGGCAACGGGTTCAATAATAAACGCGGTTAAAGTTTTTTTGATATAATTTGTTTTTGTTTTGGAACTTGGAATGGCAACGGTTTATTCAATAAAAAAGCACGGCCCAAACACATAAACAGCCCACACAAATTTAAAATTATTTAAAATGAACGGCCCAAAACACATAAACAGCCCAAACACATAAACAACCCAAACACATAAACAGCCCAAACAAGATTTAAAATTATTTGCTAGGTAATTTACTGGACTATTATATAATACAAATTACATAAAAGATATAACATGTAAAAATACAAACATAACTTCGCCAAACCGTTGAAACGGCTAATAAAGTGATTCAATTTCATCCACATAATTTCTGATAACCGCTGAAACAGCTAGTAGAGAAAAAATCTCGGTCTCGAAGCAAGCAGTCTTCAGATAACAACATAACTTCGCCAAACCGCTGCTTCTGAATCGGCAGATAACCGAGAGCAAATTGAAAGTTAGGAGTGAATCAAATCTCTTCTTCTGGAATTCGAGTCAAAACGCTTGTAGCAATGATAAAGATGCGTCGTTTGCTCGATAGTTCCATCCACACACACTAGGTAAGTAGTGGTCGGATTTCTGAAGAGGAAGACACTCCAATATGAGAAACAATATCAAAAGCTAATTTGATAACTAAAGCCCAGGAACACGTCTTTTACACTATCAGATACATGAGATTTCATAAATATTTCTTGCATTTGATACACGAAAACATCTATGACAATCAAATGAAGAAAGCAAGATAACATTTTCTATGAGATTTAAGTGTGGTAGAGAGATTCGTTTAACAGGCACACAAATAAATAACAAAGTTGGTAAATATATAGTGGGATGAACCGGCTCGAACAACACGTTGACCCGGCCTGATGTATAGGTTGAACCGGCATTAGACATCTGTACCAGCTCGGAGCCAGTTGAAACGGCTCGGTGCAGTTGACACGGCACACACATTGCGACGAAACGGCTTGGAGCAGCTGTACCGACTTGGAGCAGCGGAGACGGCTTGGAGCATGGGACGAAGCGGCTCGGTGCCAGCTGTAACGGCTTGGCTTGCAGAAGTGGGGACCACTTTTGAAGGGTATCAGCTCGGCTAAATCCTAAGAACACGGCTTGGCTCGTTGAAGGAACTCGGCTAAGATCTTTCAACATGAGCCGATTGTAACGACTTGGCTAAGTTCTTTCAAGGTTTGACGGACACGTGGCGTTGACTGCAGAAATCCCAAGCCGTTACAGGCTTTGTCGGACACGTGTCACCCAACGGTTGGCTGGCCGTTTAAAGGGAATCTTGTGCCGTTTCAGCTCGCTGAAACGGCTCGGCGAGGGGTGTCCATTGGCTAAATTGGAAAAGACGGCGTTGCAGTGGCCATTTTCGTGATTTCCCCTTATTATTATTATGCCTACAATTGTGACTTTGTGGTATTATTGTGTTTTTCTTTTCTTGTTTGTTTATTTTTTATGATGTCTATGTTGTATGATTTTATAAAAAATAATAAAATCTTGTTGGTACATATATATCTTATGGGTTTGTTAACATACAAAATGTCTTAACGTACGATGCGTACGTGATGCATTATCAACACGCGAATACTGGTAAATAACATGCCTTATTCATGCAGCACTTTGGCATCCGTTGATTGGTCTCGGATCAATCGGGCAGGGTATCGTTTCAGTGATCAGGGTTTAGTACCCTTTCTATGGAGCAGAGTTTCGAGATTTAGGGGTTCTGGTATTAGAACGACAGAGCGAGAGAAAGAGAATGAGAAATCGAATATGAGCAGTTTGGAATGCACAAGAATTGCTCTATTTACAACTGAATTTTGACGTCGTCGCGTCATGCGACCGGCTCCACACTCCCCCGTCGGGTCACGCGACGGAGTGTGCTATGGCTTAGGTGGGAGATTCTAATGGCACACCCCTCTGTCTATCCGCACACTTTTCCTATTCAATACGCATCGTATATGCCTATACGATGCGTATTGAAATAAAGTAAAAGATATGACAGACTGACAGGTGCAGGTTATGTCTGGCGGTAGGCTTAATACGCATCCTATGGGCCTATACGATGCGTATCAAGGCACTGAATTTTTAAAGTTTATTTTTTGGTGTCTTGTGTCGAATGTGAACCCGAGAAACGAAAGGGATTTCGAGCAGTTGGTCGATGACATGATAGATAAAGATCTTGATACGATCATATCCATTTTCAAGTGTTAGACTAGATAGTCCAAGGTGAAATATATTAAAATCATTCAAGCCCACCAGTCTACAATGTGTTATGGTGAGATTCTTCAAGTTTGCACAGTGGGAGAAAAGACCAGCACCCCTGTCAGTATTGTCATAATGCAATGAGACATAACTGAGACTTAAGCGGCGTGTTCTGATCAACGTTTATCGACATTGTTATAGGTGATGAAGAAACCCTGAAACGAAACATAATCACAGATTGTCTAGAGAAGCGCTTTTATCATGTCTCATATGGTAACAACTACCAAGGGGATATGGAAGTTATTGATACAGACTCTTAATAATATCGCTATATCAACAAAAGTCAACACATTTCCAGTCATTACAAGAAAGTAAAATTCAGTTGTTGGACATTGTGAGAGAACGCATAGTTCAGATGGAGAATGGAATGCGTATGTTTGAGCACTCCAAGTGTTTGGTGGAAAGCACGATATTCAGATCTCTATTCAGTCATCTTTCCAAGCTTTTACACACGAATATGTGGTTCTCAATTTGTAAAATATCATGTCATTGGGAATGTTTTAAAAATCAGATGCAACTTTACGGCACGCCTACCTTAATCACATCTTCCGTGGAGTCACAAATCCGACAATAGGGCCCACAGATCTTCAAGCCCACCAGTCTACAATGTGTTATGGTGAGATTCTTCAAGTTTGCACAGAGGGAGAAAAGACCAGCACCGTTGTCGTTTTGTATTTTCTCCTTTTTCTAATTCTCGAAGAATCTCGTAACGTATTCTCTGTTTCTCTAAATCGTCTGTAAAATTATAAAAAAAAAACTATGCGGGCTTTCCATCCATATATTTCGTCCAACATATGACACGTGATAAAAGCGCTTCTCTAGACAATCTGGAATTATCTTCCGTTTTATTACAGTCGTGGGGTGGTCAAATCTTTCTAAAAGTAGAAAAAAATAAAACATTAACAACTAAGTCCATGGGGTATGGGGCTTGGGTTGGGGGAAAACGCCCAAGCCACCATCCCGGGTGGGCTTGGTTTTGGGCGTGGCCCTTGGGGCTTGGCTTTCAAGCCGGGCGTGGGGCGGGGGAGCAAGCTGACATGGTGGGTTGTGAATGGCCCTTTCAAAGTAGCCGTTGGGCTAGCCGTTGGGGTCTATATTTAAAAAAAAAATCCTTTATAAATACTTACCACATTTAACATCTTTCTCACACAATATCAAACACATAAAACACAAATATTGCCATGAGTTCTTCAAGTTATAGTGAATCGTCATCATCATCTGACGATGGTGCGGAAATATTTCTACAAACGATCGCGGCGGTGGTGAAAGCTATCGTGGAAGACGAAGACGGTGAGGAAGAGACTCAACAACGTAAACGGAGGAGAAGGTACATCGCTCGTGAACGGCACACCGCTAACGATTTGTTTGTAAGCGATTACTTCTTAGCGGAACCTAAGTATGATGAAAAAATGTTTAGGCGTCGTTTTCGTATGAGTAGAAATTTATTTTTAAGGATATCTAGAGATCTTGAGGAGAAATATGTTTATTTCCAACAAAAACCTGATGTAACCGGGCAATTAGGATTTAGTACGTGGCAAAAGGTCACGGCCGCACTTAGGCAGTTAGCGTACGACAATAGTTCGGACATTATGGATGACTATTTAAAAATGTCTGCACGTGTAGCTAGAGAAACTCTTCACAACTTTTGTTCGTGTATTCTAGAACTTTATAGGAAAAGATATTTGAGAAAGCCATCCTTCAGTGACATGCAACAAATATTGGAACATCACGCAGATTATCATGGGCTACCCGAGATGCTAGGTAGTTTAGATTGTATGAAATGGCCTTGGGAACTTTGTCCTACCCAATGGCAAGGCGCTCACACAAGTGGATTTCACGGGGTGCCAGCCATAATGCTTGAAGCGGTTGCGTCCCAAGATCTTTGGATATGGCATACGTTCTTCGGTATGCCAGGTTCACATAATGATATTACCATCATACACCACTCGCCTCTTTTCAATGATCAGGTAAATGGTATAGGACCTAAAGGAACTTTCTTTGTAAACGGGATTGAGTACGTGTATGGGTAGAGCGGTCGTTACCTATTACGATGACGAGGACCCCCAACCAGGTAACGTAACAGACGAAGATAAAGCGGCAAATGAATTTTTATTAAAGTCAAGGGATATAAATCACAACCTTCGAGCTGATTTGGTGAAACATGTTTCAACGATTCCTGGGTTCGAAACCGACGAAGACGACGAAGAATGATAGGTTTTTATTTTGATAATTGTTTTGTATGTTTATTTTAATAATTATGTTGTATGTTTAGTAGTTTTTGGTTTAAATATATATAAAAAAAATAAAAAAACAGCTGATGTGGCTTGGCCACGCCAGCCAAGCCACGCCTACCATACCACCTTCAAAAGTGGGTTGATCCCTTGACTTTTGAAACTACACATGTCAACCAATGCCCAACCCAAGCCCCAACCCAAGCCCCACCATACCCCATGGTCTAACAAAGATTGAAGAACAAAAGAAGAAAGTGTTCTTCTTTGTTACCAAGAATGTCATCTGAAATAATTAACAGGACATCGTTGTTCAGGTGCAACTTTACGGCATGCTTACCTTAATCACATTTTCCATGGAGTCACAGATCCGACAATACGGCCCACGGATCTTATTGTAACACCCTGCGTTTTGATGCTAACATATCTATAGCAAGTCTTCCCGTACTTCCTAGCTAGTGATGCTTTACACTCGAGACGATCGATCATAATGAGAAATGATGTTATTTGAATCTTTATTTTGTTAAAATATGTGAGACTTTTACTCTATGTGATGCTTTATACATGAACAATGTGAGACTTGACTCTTGTGATGATAGAAACTTGACACTTGATACTTGTTGAATGAGAAACTTGATACTTATTGAGCGAGAAACTAGCTTAAACGCAGACTTGAAACACGGAAACTTTTGTGTTAATTATATAATACCATGTAATGGTTACTCACAATAATACGCAACGCAACACTTAACCCAGCTCGCAAAACGAACAAAAGTCGGAAAACTAGCAAACGGGTATCAGCTGTCCGAATGGACATCCGATCGGATGACCATCAGCTCGGATGACCATCCGACCGAATGGCCATTCGACCGGAAAGCTATCCGACCCCTTACACCTCTCCACCAACTAGCTATCACTATCACCTATAAATAGGACCCTTGACCCTTCATTCTCACCTTTACACTCTGTTATTCAACCACACGCACTATTAGGCACTTTAATTGAGATTCAAGGCCATCTGTAAGTATTCCTCCTCAAATATTGTACAACTTTCATCTTTAGTCACTTATACACTATATTCTTCATCAAAATAACACGAACACTTCAACTCTTTCTCAAAAACCAACTGATTTAGGCCTCTCGAAGGTGGTTTCCACCCAGTTGCTTATGCAAACTATGGTGGGGCACCATTTAACCAAGATTGGTGCTAGATCTAGTGGATTTTCACAACTTTTACATAGGACTGATGCGTGTGTAGCGTTATATAATTTTAGTTATATTTTAAGCCATTTTTAACACTTTAGTCAAGTTTTAAATTTATAAAACACGATATTTTACTAAAACTAAACACACATATGGGCAAGTGCACCCATCGTGAGCGTAGTATAGCGTTGGTAAGATACCGAGATCGTCCAAGGACACAAGAGCTTTTAGTACCGGTTTATCCTCAACGTCTAATCAACTCAAAATTTTAGGAAAAAGGTTTTAAACACGAAAATAAAAAAACCAAAAATGCTGAAAATAAAAATAAATAAAAACAGATAGACAAGATGAATCACTTGGATCTGACTTGCCTTTAGTGTAACCTTTGATGTTTTTCGCACTTTTGCACTTTTTAAGAGATTATCTTAGTTATAGTAGTAGGCCCCTCTTTTGAAGGTGATGTTATCCTCAACCCAGTAGTTTGAGTCAGCAAGGATACAATCCTAAAGGGTTGGATTATTGAAAGATAATTAATTAAGTTATTAATGCGTAATGTGGTAGGCCCCTCTTTTGAAGGCGACGTTACCCTCGGCTAAGTGGTTTGAGTCAGCAGGGATACAATCCCAAGTAGCCGGGTTAATGTGTTAATAGTAGTTTACATATGAGGGGATCAAGCCATTCGCACCCCCGCCATCCAATACCAATGTGTATTGAAGGAGGTCCTAGTAAGCTTGACCCAGGTCCTTGCAGGATCTATACACCGAACAAGGCGAGAACCTTACCAAACCATTCCCTTAACCCCCGACCAGGTAGCCAACATATCTCCATATAGACCGTGGAGATATGAATGGTGTAAATCTTTTATTTTATATAGACAGTAAAATAACGCCAAGACACCATGGACAAATGATAAGGAAGTTTCACCTTCAACATAAGAAACTAGTTATTAAAGTCATTAATACAAAACCAAATAAAAAGTGCGAAAAGATAAAAAAAACAAAAGTATTACACTAAATGCTTGTCTTCACCAAGTGATGTAAGAGACATAGGCAAACATGGCCTTTGATTGTCAAGAACTCTTACTATCAATCTTGGATCCCGAGACTACTACACACACTCTATGATGGATGATGGATGATGGTGGTGGATGTGGGTTGTGATGGTGGAGTGTGGGTGAAGTGTGAGAGAGGTGGTTTGCCAAGGGATGCCTTTGAAGTGAACCAAGCACCTCTATTTATAGCCTGCACAGAAGCCCGGACACGGCCCCGTGTCCATTGGGCACGGCCCTTGTCCATCCACTTTCTCTTTCTTAATTAATTGCAGTTTGTTTGCATTAGTTGACCACACCCCAGTGTCTGCTGGACACGGCCCCGTGTGCAGAAGCGTATCCGTACTATCAAGATTTGCTTGGATTATGTGAATCTTAGCGTTAACCACGGCCGTGTTGAGCTGGACACGCCCCCGTGTTGGGAAATAGAAGCTTCTACAACTTTGTCTTTTCTGCAGACACTTGAGCACGCCCCCGTGTCCGCTGGACACGGGGCGTTTTAGCCTTCTGATATCTTGTTTTTGCTTGGGTAGATGCTGTCGAGGGGCCGGGCATGCCACGTTTATTCCTTTTCTTGTATTTATGTTAGATTTAGCTGTATTTTTGCTTCTTTTGTTTATTTGCGCTCATTTAATCCTGAAAATACAAAAGGAAGACAAAAGCACATTTTTCCAACATTAGTACTAAAAAAGGGTTAGTTTTATGCATCATTTGATGTAATTTATATGTTGCATTTTACACACATCAAATACCCTCACACTTGAATCTTTGTTTGTCCTCAAGCAAAACTCTTTATAATGTGGCTTACACACCCAAATGGAATGGGTAGAAGAGAAGTTTTGGGTTTGTCTTTGAGTGTCGGGATTCCAAGATCTTTATAGGGTTTTATTTTGATGTTATTTACAATCCTATTCGTTATGATTTATTTAGAACATTTCATAAGAGAAATTACTTATTTGGGCATAACATGCCTCTTTAAAATTCCATTTATATACAAGTTCACATGCCTCACGGGAGAAATTACTTATTTGGGCATAACATGCCTCTTTAAAACTTAGAAAATTTCACGAAACTTCACTCACTGACCATCTGTCCGAGTGGCCATCCGATTGGATGACCATTCGTCCAGGTGATATGATTTTGATAACACTTATTGTTTGTTTTACAGGACACTATGATCAAAACATTGAAAACTTTAACAGTTCACAAACACCCACTGATTCGAATAGCCATCCGTTCGAATGGTCATCCATTCGGATGACCATCCGTCCAGATAACCATCCGCTCAGGTAGACTGTCAGACAATTTAACTCGATTTTCACACAATTCGACACTCTGTTCCCGACCGGGTCAGCACTTAGAGGACTTATGCTATGTTCCCCGCACGCAGGCTGATCCAGCGCTCCCTTCGATCCAATTAGGCAGTGTGTGGTTCTAAGCACCCACTGTGAGTATACTCGATCCGTTTTTGCTTTAACACTTTTGGGATGCAACATGTATTCTATATCAAAAACACTTGACACTTGACATTTGAAACTTATTTGAAACATGCTCTATCCACAGTAAACATGAAAACATGATACTTGTGAAACTTGAGACTTTTATGCTATGTGAACGTTTGATTCTTATGTGTAACTCGCCTTAACAATTGTAGCGCTATCGGGATAATGCACCGCTCCTTGAGACTTGGGAGTTTTGATTCTTGATTCTTTTACATCCCCTTCGATGCGTAGAAGTAGGAAAGGCATGTTAACGCGTTGGAGAGTTGGGTTATCATATGAACTGCGTAAACTAGCATGTTGAAACTTGTGATATGTTGTTCATGTTGGATATGAGTTTTATATGTTTAAACTATTATACTACGTATTCAACCTTGTTGTCGCAACCCCCGATCCCTGACCCCCGGGAACGGGCGGACGCGAGCTCAGTGACGGTGGTATCAGGTTTGTCTTTAATTTGGCAGCGGAATTTACATCAGGATCGTAGTTAGGAAATATTTATCAGAGTAAAACCACCATATTTCATATTAATAAACACATGGGTAAAACCCAAGTTTCTTATTACAATACATGTATAGGGATAAACCCTATTTTATTGAATTTAAAACATCCTTTATTAGGTAACTTTTATAGCCACATTTTCCCAAGCCTTCAGTGCTCTCTAGCTGGCTTTTTATTAATTGGCTGTCACATTGTGTTACCTGAAACGTGTTTTAAAAATATTTGTCAGTCGGAAATACCGGTGAGTGAATCCCAGTTTAATCAAGTTTAAATAAAAAGTCACAGTGAACAGTATTGAGAGCGATCACATTGTTTATTTCTACACAATTACTCCATTAGTACTGTCAAACCTGACTTGTGGGTCATATTACCCATTAGCTAACTCATTGTCCAATGGTAACGTATTGTCACCCCCGACTTACTACTCACAGTGTAGTAAATTTTGTATACAAAACCCCAACATACCGGCAGTAATTGAAGAACTACAAAGACTCAATCACTGCTTAATTTCATTGTAAAACATTTAAGGTTTGGTAAAACATTACCAAAAAGATTAACAAAAAGAGGATAAACTCACATTGCTATCTTAGACTTCGTGTAAGGGTTTCCTGGATATAATCTATAATTTATACAAATGTACATTGGTTAGTATCATAACCCTTTGAAAATATTAATGATACCCTCCCCGAGACGACATTCCAACAACTACGTCGGGCAGAACCACGACAGTTGTTACGGAACCCTAAATCAATCGGGCAGCGTATCTACTATGAAACCGGGGTTATAATACTTACAACGGAGCAGAACCTCGCTAATTAGGGGGTATAATACTTGAAAATTATGCCTATTATCAGAGAATTCAAGATTGAGAAACAGAAATGAACGAGTTGAAATGAAATCCCGAGGCCTTCTTATATAGGGCTGGAATCTGGTCTCCACGCGGCCCGCGTAGATGTACGCAAAGGCTTACGCGGCCCGCGTACTAGCCCGGGTAGGGTTTAGGTGATCCGGGTCATTGCCTAGACTCGCCACGATGACGACACGTGTCAGCTCAGGGCTGCGCCACCATTCATAACTCTCGCGGCCCGCGTAAACTTAAACGGGGTCTTACGCGGCCCGTTTGAACTAAAGAAACTTAAAGGAATCCGGTATCCATCTTGATACCGCCCGCGTAAGGGTTTGGGGTGGGTCTACGCGGGCCGCCTCAACTCAATATTTATTGTTTTTAATTTATTTTATATGTTATAACATATTTCGGGCTCGGTTTTCACATACGGAGTGTATTTAAAGACGTATTAAGATATTTTAACATAGAATAGGGTATCAGAAATATACTGAGAGTGTTGGTTTTACTGAGGGTTGTTACACTTGTATACTCGCCAACATTTTTGTTGATTGTATTTTAATACATGTTGCAGGTTGATAGTAGCTGGGAATCAAGAAATCAAGCTAGGATGAACTTAGAAACTCATCTTAGATAATTAGACAATTTTGAACAATATCTGAATCATTATGTTATTTTGATACATTATGTTGGTTGTGGAATGTGGTTGACATTCTAGACAAGATTATGAAGTTTTGATTAATCCATATTGAAATAAGTAGTGTTATGGAATCTCTTGAGCAATCTGATTCGCTTAGTGCCGCACCCCGATGTTTCCGCCATCGGTTGGGGTGTGACAGATTGGTATCAGCGCCATAACTATAGGGAATTAGGAAAAGTAGGAATGCTTTGCCCTAGTCTATAGTTCTAGGAACTTTGACTCTTATTTGTTGTTTATAAAACTTATGCATTCTACCTTACATGCTTCCTAGCAATACTTCATGTTCGTTGAACCTACATGCCTTTCCTAAGGCTAACACAATACACACTTGGATGCTTTGAAAACACTCTTATGACACAATCGAAACGACTCATCAAAACAGGGGTGATTCCCGCCTTTGATGACGACTTTCATTCAGCTATACTTGTATTTTGCACGAAATTTACCCTCAAGATAGGAGTGACATCCAAACCTTGAAGGGAAAATTCCATTTCATATTCTGGTGGGTCTTATCTTTTGATAAGTACCAACTACATCAAGGTACGATGTTATCAAGTTAGAGGTGAAACTCGCATCTTGATAACTGGTCCCACTCTTTGACCTTTAGTCTCGCCAAAGCCTCGAATTTTCCCAATCGATTGAGGACGTGTAGTAACCGAAAGGACAAATATCGTAGGCCTAACATCGATGAACGTACTTGTCTAAGTAGGCCAAAGCACGATACCCTAACTCGAAAGGGGTTCAGTTTACTTTGGTTAGTCGACGTTTCTTTACCCGAAACAATCCTGCGGTTTATGAGCCAACCTTTTGTTTTATCTCGATTTATATATGGTTTTATACTTAATGCCTTGTTCATTCTGAGACTGTTGCATGAATCGCACTATCTCAGCAATCTAAAACAATAATAATAATTTCTCGGGAACAAACTAAATTTATGATGCTTTATTCATATTATGCCACGTGGAAGCCTTGATTAAGCTATGTGAAACATGTTGAACGTTTTGTGATGTGTGAAATTACTTGAGCCTTTTGTGATCATGTGAAACTTTATGCTATGTTGTAACACCCGTCTCGATTATTTAATATTTTATCATAAAATATAGCACTTTTAAAACAAAATCACAATTTCATTAGTTAAAGGAAATAGTAGGAGTTTATAATGATAGTAACTAAGTTAACCAACCATCTAGTTTAAACATCCAAAAACGACAAGTTAAGTGTTTACAACATAAACATTGTTTTCAACAAGATTAGATAAGCGCGGAAGCTTCAAAATTTGTGTTCGGTTCTTGGATTCTTGCTTGATCACCATCCGGGATAAGACCATCATCACCTAGTGCCAAAACCACGTTAAATGTAAGTTTTGACAACATTAAAACGTATAAAATCGAAATCTAATGCCAAACAATGAAAAGAAAATAAAATTTATGCTTTTGGAGTCTGTCACGCCCCGCGACAGATTGCCCTTAAGCTTACGCGCCCCATGAGAGAGCCCCGTGTGTCACGACAGAATGAGTGGCTCCCTCCGCGTGCCGCGGGGGAGACCATTTTCCAGCGGGTGCAGGTTTGTGACCTGCATATTCAGTCCAGTTCCATTTTTCACAATTCCAACTTCAAAATCTCATAACTTTCTATCTAAGCGTCCGTTTTAGGTGATTCTTTTTCCTACGCATCCGTAATTAAATTACCAACGCACATATCATGATTATCAGGTCAAAATTTTGAGTTTATGGATTGAAAGGCTTATAGTCCCCTTTCTATTTATTCGACCCGCATAACTTTGCACTAATTCTACTACTGATATTATTGTAAACTCAAGGTGTATTTACCCAACATCTGGGGCTTACGATCACTGGCGTTTCATTACCAAATCTATGGTTTCACGCTCTTGTGATCCATCATCGTCAAATGCTATTCAAAACACATTTTTACTACTTACTAATCAATTATTCGACCCGTTTGGCTCATTTATGGAATCCTCCATTTCTAATGACTGCCAAACATTTTCTATTCAAGTTTTTGACTCGTTTAACTAATAGTGATCTACGTCACTTTTACTAATGCAACCATTTCTAATAAACACAATTTCAAGTATCCATAATTATTCAAATAACACCATGTAACGGGATCACGGTTACATACCTTTAGAGTGCTCCCTTCAAACGTGTATCGCCACCGGCTTGTCCACTTGACGTCCCGGTTTCCTTGCCTATAGAGTTCAATCACAAATCATTTAGAATTCTTCATGTGTCACTTAACGCATTTGTTCACTAATTTATATAAATATGCGTTTTGGTTCAATTTTCCAATATTTAACTCTCTTTAAGGCATTTTTACAAACACCTTAAGAGCATAATTTTACACATTTCACAATTAAGTTCATAGCTTGTTATTTAGCCAAGATTAACATCAATTAGGCATGTTCATATCAATTTTCACATTAACAAAATCTGAATTCACTTCATAGAACTCAAATTACACTAGAATAACAATCATAATCCTAGTGTTTAACATGTTCGAAAAAACCCACTTAACACCTTCAATGGTGATTATGAATCTCACAAGTAATAAGCAAAATTTCAACAAGTAATTGACTAGGGTTTATCCCTAGACACTATTTCATTCCTATTTCATCCAAGCAACCATCATGCATCACTAATTTCGAATTTCAAGTATTCATTCAGAATTTTAGTTGGAATCATTCAATGAAATTTCACATACCTTATGATCCCTTTACTAAGGAGATCACCAATCTATGCTCGGATTTCGTTTTGGAACTGATTTGAGCCTTCAATTTGTGAGATTTGTGTGAGGTAGGGTTTGATGGGGGATTCCTTGGTCGCTCCTGTGCTCTGATTGAACCAGACACACACTTAGGTGTGTGTTTGGTGTTTTATTTTGTTTTTAATAATTAAAGTTTCAAAGTTAACAACTTTGGTCCCCCATCTATTATCAGGTTTTTATCTTTGGTGTTTTAACCGCTAACATGTTATTACAAGACTTTTCCTCTAACTAGGTTATTTTTATACCTAGTTAGTTCATTTTGTTTATTTACCGACATAGTATTTATAATAAAGGATTTATATTTTCGGGGTGTTACAAGTCCACCCCCCTTAAAAGGGTTTCTTCCTCGAAACCAGAATACGTACCGAATAAGGTTGGGTAGAGACGTCACATCTCCTCTTCGGATTCCCATGTAGTATCCGGCCCTTTTCTATGCTCCCACTTGATCTTCACCTGATCAATTCTCTTATTCCGCAAATCCTTAACCTTCCGATCTAGAATTTCAATTGGCCTTACCGTATAGTTAAGGCTATTGTCCACCTCGATATCATCGTAGTGGATATAAGTCGTTTCCTCAGCTAAGCACTTTCGGAGTTGTGACACATGAAACGTGCAATGGATTCCGCTTAATTCGTCCGGTAATTCAAGGCGATATGCTACCTTGTCAACCCGTTCGATGATTTTAAATGGCCCAATAAACCTCGGGTTTAGTTTCCTCCTTTTTCTGAATCGGATAACGCCCTTCCATGGGGATACTTTTAGCATAACCATGTCGCCCACCTGAAATTCAATCGGTTTTCGTCTTTTGTCGGCATAAGACTTTTGTCTGTCTTGGGCCGCTTTCAAATGGGCTCGAACCACGTCAATTTTCTTATTAGTGGCTTGAACTACGTCTTTATGGGCCAGTTCACGCGGACCCACTTCACCCCAACATACCGGGGTTCTACATTTTCTACCATATAGCATCTCATATGGGGCCATGCCGATACTGGCATGATAACTGTTGTTATAAGAGAATTTTTCTAACGGTAAATACATGTTCCAACTGCCCCCGAAATCGATAATACACACCCTCAACATGTCTTCTAGTGTCTGTATCGTTCTTTCACTCCGCCCATCCGTTTGAGGATGGTATGCAGTGCTGATAAAAAGTTTCGTACCCATCTGTTCTTGGAAATCTCGCCAGAAGTTTGAAGTAAACCGGGTATCCCTGTCGGACACAATGGATGCTGGTACTCCGTGGCGTGCCACTATCTCGTTTGTATACACCTCCGACATCTTTTCTGAAGTATAACTCTCACGTATAGGAATAAAGTGAGCACTTTTCGTCAGTCTATCAACAACCACCCAAATGGCATCAAATCCTCGGTTCGTCTTTGGTAGTTTGGTCAATAGGTCCATGGTGATATGTTCCCATTTCCAAATTGGAATATCTAATGGCTGAAGTTTACCATAGGGTCTTTGGTGTTCCGCCTTGACTTGTAAACAAGTCAAGCATTTTTCCACATACTTCGTCACGTCTCTTTTTATTCCGGGCCACCAGTAATTTTGTTTCAAGTCGTTGTACATCTTGGCCGCTCCCGGATGGATGGAGTAACGACTTTTGTGTGCTTCGTCGAGTAGAAGCTTTTTGACTCCACACGAATTAGGAATCCATATTCTGCCAAACCGGGTTTTCAACCCATTGTTATTATCCGTTAATTCTTCCAACTGGCCAACGATTCTTTCTCTTTTCCAATTTTCCTCTTTTATTGCCTCGGCTTATGCTTCTCGGATTCGTTCAAGTA
Source organism: Helianthus tuberosus (assembly GCA_030545235.1). Lineage (NCBI taxonomy): Eukaryota > Viridiplantae > Streptophyta > Magnoliopsida > Asterales > Asteraceae > Helianthus > Helianthus tuberosus. The sequence goes on from JARYGA010037962.1 coordinate 34,517, forward strand.
AACCCGAGGTTACAACAAGCTGCATCAACCGCACTCGTATTGGAACATAATCTGTTTTCCTGCTCAAAGCATCCGCCACAACATTGGCCTTCCCGGGGTGGTAATGTATCTCGCAGTCATAATCTCTTACCGTTTCCAACCATCGCCTTTGCCGCATATTTAACTCCTTCTGATCGAAGAAGTATTTTAAGCTCTTGTGGTCGGTAAATATAGTGCACTTTACTCCGTATAAATAGTGCCTCCATATCTTTAATGCAAATACCACCGCCGCCAATTCAAGATCGTGTGTGGGGTACTTCTTTTCGTGCACCTTTAGTTGTCTCGAGGCATAAGCTATCACTTTGCCTCGTTGCATCAAAACACATCCGAGCCCCGAATGTGAAGCATCCAAGTAGACTACCAAATCATCGACTCCGTCTGGCAACGTTAATACCGAAGAGTGAGTTAACTTCTCCTTTAGCGTTTGGAACGCCTTTTCTTGTTCAACACCCCATATAAATCTTTCCTCCTTGCGAGTTAATTTAGTTAACGGTGAAGCAATCTTGGAGAAATCTTGAATGAATCTCCTATAGTATCCCGTAAGCCCTAAGAAACTTCTAATTTCTGAAGGATTCTTCGGAGGGCTCCATTTCGACACGGCTTCTATCTTTGACGGGTGTACCAATATTCCATCGGCACTTATAATGTGACCGAGGAATTGTACCTCTCGTAACCAAAAGGCACACTTCGAAAATTTCGTATACAATCTTTCCCGCCTGAGTGTCTCTAACACTTCCTGTAAATGATGCGCGTGATCCGCCTCATTTTTCGAGTATACAAGAATGTCGTCGATAAATACGATTACCGACTTATCCAACATAGGCTTGCAAACCCGGTTCATGAGATCCATGAAAGCCGCGGGTGCATTCTTCAACCCGAATGACATCACGAGGAACTCGTAATGTCCGTACCACGTACGAAGGCAATCTTCGGTACATCCTCTTCCTTGACCTTTAACTGGTGATACCCCGATCTAAGGTCAATTTTTGAAAACCAACTCGCACCTTGTAGTTGGTCGAATAAATCATCAATTCTCGGAAGCAGGTATCGATTCTTCACCGTGAGTTTATTTAACTCCCGGTAATCGATACACATTCGCATGCTCCCGTCTTTCTTTTTCACGAACAATACCAGCGCGCCCCAAGGAGACACACTCGGCCTTATAAATCCTTTATCAAGCAAGTCTTGAATTTACGACATTAATTCTTGTAACTCCGATGGCGCGAGTCGGTACGGCGCCTTGGCAATGGGTTTCGCGCTCGGAGTCAATTCGATTCCGAACTCTACCTCCCGTTCGGGCGGTATTACAAGCAAGTCTTCCGGGAACACGTCTTCATAATCACGTACCACTGGTACCTCTCCAATCTTCGGTAATTCTTTCCCTGGTTCATTCGCGTATATCATAAACGCTCTACATCCGTGCCTCATAAGCTTGTGAGCTTTTAACATTATGCATATCATAGGATTGCCTTCTTTCTCGTCATAGATGGTAACGTGTTTTCCGCTCGGAGATGTTAACTTTATCTATTTACGGAAACACACGACTTTTGCGTGGTGTCGGGATAGCCAATCCATCCCAACAACCACTTAAAATTCTCCCATCGACATCGGGATTAGATCTATTGAGTATTCTTCATCATCGATACTCAATTTACAGCCTTGACAAACATCACACACTATGAAACTCTTGTTATCCCCTATTTCAACTTCTAAGCGCACAGATAATTTCGTCAATACAAATGAAGGATGTCGAATAAATCCATGTGAAATAAAGGATTTATTCGCACCCGTATCAAATAATACATGTGCAGGAATCGAGTTTATTGCGAATATACCAGAGACCACATCAGGTTCTGTCTTTGCTTCAGCTGCTGTCAATTGGAAGGATCTGGCCTCCGCCTTTGGAGTTTCCGTCGGAGATTCTTTGTCATCTTTCTTTCCAACCAAGTCCGGACATTCGGACTTCTTGTGGCCCGGTTGGTAAGATTTGTAGCAAACAGAAACCTTTCCCGGACATAGTGATGCTGTGTGCCCCGTCTTCCCGCATGTAGGACACGATTTATCTTTGAAGCAGTACTCACCCTTGTGCCCTTTCCTACAAACTTTGCAACTTGGCAACCCGCCTTTTGCATCAGCCTTTAGTGTCGACTCCGATGTTCTCGCCTTCTTTGTAGGACTTGGATTCACATCCTGCACCCTTCGTTCACCCCTCTCAATCTGTTTCTTCAATTCAATCTCCCGCTCCCGGGCGGTGTTAATGATTTATGTGAGGGTCTCGTACTTCGAAGGAGTCATGAACTCCCGATATTCAGCGCTTAGCATATTGTAATAGTAGTATATCTTCTGCTCTTCAGTAGTCACTAACTCATCACAAAATCTTAGCTTGTCCATGAAAATACCCGTGATCTTATCAATTGATTCACCCTTTTGTCTTAACTGGATGAACTCCTCCTTGATTCTGTTGATAACCGCCTTGGGACTGTGGTGTTTAAGGAATGGCACCTTAAACTCGTCCCACATCATAGCCCTTGCCGCTTCGGATTGCCCACCAATCCTTGGCTTGACCCCTTAACTGACCCGTTCCGTAAGCCACAAAATCGCTTACGTCACAGTGGGTTCTTTCAAACACCCCTTCGACATCACTTAGCCATCTTTCACATATTATCGGGTCAACCTCCCCGTTGTAAATTGGCGGTTTACACGCCATAAACTCTTTGTATGAGAAACTCTTCCATTCTCCGGATTTTTCCTTCACAAGGTTGACAATGTCTTCCAACCTTTTAACCCGTTCTTCAACTAACGAAAGCACCGTATTTTGGATTTTGTCTATAAAACCAGATAGACTATTCTCGATTGCCTTTCCTACCTCTTCAGAAATCACATCTTTCATTTGTTCGGTGACTATCGGCACCGCATCATTATTACCCTTTTCCGTCATCTTGAAACTGAAATGTTTATACCAATTGTTAAACATTTCATTTATAACGTATACTTTATTCGCTTCGGTTTAGCCAAGTTCATAACTTGCTTTAACCGTTCTTATTTAGTGCACTTTCTGGGTTTGAGTGTGTTAACACGCTCTTCCCGTGCACATCAATTCACATCTTTTTTTCTCATATATAATACAATCTACTAAAGTAACCAATTCTTACCGGATGTTTGATCAAGCTTGAACCGAACACACTTTGTTGACAACCTTGAGCTCTGATAACCAACTTGTAACACCCGTCTCGATTATTTAATATTTTATCATAAAATATAGCACTTTTAAAACAAAATCACCATTTCATTAGTTAAAGGAAATAGTAGGAGTTTATAATGATAGTAACTAAGTTAACCAACCATCTAGTTTAAACATCCAAAAACGACAAGTTAAGTGTTTACAACATAAACATTGTTTTCAACAAGATTAGATAAGCGCGAAAGCTTCAAAATTTGTGTTCGGTTCTTGGATTCTTGCTTGATCGCCATCCGGGATAAGACCATCATCACCTAGTGCCAAAACCACGTTAAATGTTAGTTTTGACAACATTAAAACGTATAAAATCGAAATCTAATGCCAAACAATGAAAATAAAATAAAATTTCTGCTTTTGGGGTCTGTCACGCCCCGCGACAGATTGCCCTTAAGCTTACGCGCCCCGCGAGAGAGCCCTGCGTGCCGTGGGGGAGACCATTTTCCAGGGGGTGCAGGTTTGTGACCTGCATATTCAGTCCAGTTTCGTTTTTCACAATTCCAACTTCAAAATCTTGTAACTTTCTATCTAAGTGTCCGTTTTAGGTGATTCTTTTTCCTACGCATCCGTAACTAAATTACCAACGCACCTATCATTATTATCATGTCATAATTCTAAGTTTACGGACTGAACGGCTTATAGTCCCCTTTCTATTTATTCGACACGCATAACTTTGCACTAATTCTACTACTAATATTATTGTAACCTCAAGGCGTATTTACCCAACATCCAGGGCTTACGATCACCGGCGTTTCATTACCAAATCTATGGTTTCACACTCTTGTGATCCATCATCGCCAAATGATATTCAAAACACATTTTTACTACTTACTAATCAATTATTCGACCCGTTTGGCTCATTTATGGAATCCTCCATTTCTAATGACTGCCAAACATTTTCTATTCAAGTTTTTGACTCGTTTAACTAATAGTGATTTACGTCACTTTTACTAATGCTACCATTTCTAATAAACACAATTTCAAGTATCCATAATTATTCAAATAACACCATGTAACGGGATCTCGGTTACATACCTTTAGAGTGCTCCCTTCAAACGTGTATCGCCACCGGCTTGTCCACTTGACGTCCCAGTTTCCTTGCCTATAGAGTTCAATCACAAATTGTTTAGAACTCTTTTTGTGTCACTTAACGCATTTGTTCACCAATTTATATAAGTATGCGTTTTGGTTCAATTTTCCAATATTTAACTCTCTTTAAGGCATTTTTACAAACACCTTAAGAGCATAATTTTACACATTTCACAATTAAGTTCATAGCTTGTTATTTAGCCAAGAATAACATCAATTAGGCATGTTCATATCAATTTTCACATTAACAAAATCTGAATTCACTTCATATAACTCAAATTACACTAGAATAACAATCATAATCCTAGTGTTTAACATGTTTCTACAAAACCCGCTTAACACCATCAATTGTGATTATGAATCTCACAAGTAATAAGCAAAATTTCAACAAGTAATTGACTAGGGTTTATCCCTAGACACTATTTCATTCCTATTTCATCCAAGCAACCATCATGCATCACTAATTTCGAATTTCAAGTATTCATCCAGAATTTTAGTTGGAATCATTCAATGAAATTTCACATACCTTATGATCCCTTTACTAAGGAGATCACCAATCTATGCTCGGATTTCGTTTTGGAACTGATTTGAGCCTTCAATTTGTGAGATTTGTGTGAGTTAGGGTTTGATGGGGGATTCCTTGGTCGCTCATGTGCTCTGATCGAACCAGACACACACTTAGGTGTGTGTTTGGTGTTTTATTTTATTTGTAATAATTCAAGTTTCAAACTTAACAACTTTGGTCCCCCATCTATTATCAGGTTTTTATCTTTGGTGTTTTAACCCGCTAAAATGTTATTACAAGACTTTTCCTCTAACTAGGTTATTTTTATACCTAGTTAGTTCATTTTGTTTATTTACCGACATTGTATTTATAATAAAGGATTTATATTTTCGGGGTGTTACATATGTTACGTAATCATGAAACTATGTTATCAAGCAAGAACATTATGATCGAGTCTCACCCGATTCTTTGTTGAATCTTTAGATGTCGTCGAGTCGTCTTAACAACCCTCGCAAAAGATCTAAGGCCAACACTCAGAAAAAGATGATGTCTTTCATGGCCGATCAGATCACACGCATTGTTCCCAGGATTGTCACTGAGATCCAGGGATCAAACACTCATCCCTCCTCTGTTGACTCGAAAGCGGTCCAGCCTAAGCCTGTGAGCTTCAACTACAAACACTTTGTCTCTTGCAACCCTAAGCCTTTCATGGGCAGTGATGGGGTGACTGCAATGTTGGAATGGTTCGACAGCATTGAGGTTACTTTCATTAACAGCGAGTGCCCTGAACATCTCAAGACTAGGAGTGCAACTGGCGTGTTTCAAGGCAGAGTTCTAGAATGGTGGACCAATGAGAGAAACATCCACTCAAATGATGAAGCTTATGCTTTACCACGGGTCGAGGTTAGGGAATTGATGATGCTTGAATTCTGCCCTCCTCATGAGCAACAGAAACTTGAGCACGAATTTGGGCATCTGAAACAAGTTGGTGATGACAATATGGCTTATACTACCCGTTTTAAACAACTCAGCATCGTCGTGCCACATTTGGTGTCTACTCCCAAACGCATGATCATGAAGTACATTCATGGGTTACCTCCTGCCATGCGTGACTCCATTGAAGCAGCTCAGCTAGACAACATCGAAGAAGTTTACCGCCTTGCAGCAAGCCTGAACAACAACCGAGTCCGTCACAAATAGTTTGGAAACTTTGCTCCCTCGAAACCAGCTAACCAGATTACCCAGCAACCTGGTGGCAACAAGAACAAGAAATGAAAGTCTCAAAACTCTGGTTGCAATGCCATTGTGCCTGCTGCTACTCCAAACCCTCCTGTTCCAGAAAACACCAAGAAGTCGTACACTGGGGTTCATCCCAAGTGTGCCACTTGCAACTATCATCACCCTGCTGGCGTTGCTTGTCGCCAGTGTACCAACTGCAGTCGCTATGGTCACACCGCCCCTTACTGCCGTCAAGCCAATCAAGTCCAGCAAGCACCACCAGCTCAGCCAGCCCAGCAGAACCCCAAACTAGCAACCAACGTGCGAGCCTGCTACAAGTGTGGTGATACCACTCATCTCCGTCCCCAATGTTCCCAGCTGAATCAAGAACAACAGCAAGCCGCTCGAGGACGAGCGTTCAACATCAATGTGAATCAGGCGCGTAACGACAATGATGTCGTTAATGGTACGTTCATCGTTAATAATCTTTACGTTTCGATACTATTTGATACTGGTGCTGACAGAAGCTTTGTGTCCGTAGAATTTGAATCTTTGTTAAGCTGTGCACGCTTTAAAATACCTAAGTCATTCTCTGTTGAGATTGCCAATGGTAAGTCTATTCTAGTTGATTATTTTCTCTGTGATTGTTCCCTGACTCTTAACGATCATGTTTTCTCTATTAATCTCATACCCATGCAGTTGGGTAGCTTCGATATCATAGTTGGCATGGATTGGTTGCGTAAAAACCATGCTGAAATCGCTTGTCATGAAAAGTATGTTCGTTTACCTCTCCAGTCTGGTGATACTTTGCACGTCTATGGAGACCGACCTTCTAGAGGACTGAAACTGATGTCATGCACTCAAGTGAACAAATGCTTACGTAAACAGTACTTTGCCTTCTTGGCCCATATAGTAGAACAAAAGGGAAAGGGAAAGAGCGTAAGTGATGTTCTAGTAGTGTGCGATTTCCCTGATGTCTTTCCTGAAGATCTTCCTGGTCTTCCTCTTCCCCGATCCGTTGATTTTCGTATTGATCTCATTGTCACACCCCAACCGATGACGGAAACATCGGGGCATGGCACTGAGCGAAACAGATTGTCGAGAGAAATTCCATAACAACTACATTACCGGATAGTTAATATTATGTCCCATACCATAACCCATCAAGTAAGTTAATTATTACAGACGTAGATATCTCAAGACAAATAACATGTTCCGACAACTCAGATTCAAATAAGCAAATTGTTTGTTTGTTTCTAGACTCTCTCCTACTTGATTCCACAAAAGCAAGAGCACAGCATCTTAAGCATTTCAAACACCTGTCACATACGTTAAAATAGAGGTCAATACACATAGTGTAAATGTGAGCATACAAGTTTAATATTAATAGTAGAGTTCGAAATCGTTTACGCATAACCAGCATGTACAACGTATAATATGAAGAATGTAAGTTATCGACAAAGATCCTATCAATACCAATGACTGTGATTTGACTGCGAGTAGCGAGTGCGCATCACATGTTCATCACTGCAAACACGTGAAGTATTGTCCTTAACAACCCTGAGTGAACAGGTGCTGAGTCCAAACTATAGTACTATCGTTGCTAAGGTAGGTAGACAGCAATCAATGTGTAAACATAACAAACAGGCATTCACCGAGTCACGTATAACATGCAGTAATGGTCAGCGTATAAATAGTATTTGCGTAGTGTGTCGATGTGATCTAGAATAAGTAACGTATGTAACACCCAAAAGTGCGTAAAGCAAAAAGGGATCGAGTATACTCATAGCGATGGAAGTTTAATGGATTGAAGGGAGCGCTAGAGTGAGATTAGCCTGAACAGTTAACGATAGCGTAAGCGAAGAGCGGTGCGTAAAACGGTGAAAGTGACCAAATTTCGAACGGTAATCCGATCGGATGGCCATTCGATTGGATTGACATTCGTTTAGTAAGGATGTGTTTGTGTATGATGGCTTTGAAGTTTTCGTTGTAACATTTTGAAAATAGAGAAGTATCTCTACCTTTCAGGTCGTCGATCGAACGGTTGTTCGATCGGATAGCGATCCGATTGGCGAGGCTTCCCAGTTGAGAACAAGTTCACAGCAGGACGGTCACTCGATAGGATAGCAATCCGATCGGGTGGCAATCCGTTGGAACTGAATCATGTTGAAATTGCTTAAGTGTTGAACCTCAAGTGCAATCCGATCGGATGGCAATCCGATCGGACGACGATCCGTCCCACATCCTAATCCTTTTGCAAATTGAGATTTGTTAAGTTTTTGGAAGTTTGCTCGAGACGTTATGACAACGTGTTAAACAACAGCACCTCGTCAAGTCCCAAGTCGTCCGATCGAACAGGAATCACCCAAATCCGATCCGTCAACTGTTCCTTGGCGGTTGTTCATGTTTAACCCGAAGTTGGTTGTCTCGTTGATAGGAATCAGATTTGAGATCGACACTTTACTAGAGAACGAGTAGAAGGTCTGAACTAGTTCCGATTCTATCGGTTTTGAGTGCATTGAGTGTAAAAGAGTTGAAAGAAAGTTAGAAAATCATCCTTCAATCCTTTTACCATGAATATGTGTAGATCTATGCGAAAACTTTGTTTAATCTTGTGGAAATCCTTCAGATCTAAGTTGTTCTTGGTGGAATGAAGCCAACCTTGAAGTTCATAAGAACTCCATGATGACATCACCCTAGAACACCTCAAATCTGGTGATTTCACGGTTGAAAGTTAGGATTTAAAGGTGAAAAAGATGAAAGAGTGCGTGTAGATCATAGAGGTACAAGATTTAGGTTGAAAACTTATAAGAATCGCGAGAAATCGAGAGAAAGAAGGCTTGAGTGCGGCTTGGTCGAGTGGGGGAGCTGTCACATCACAAATGATGTGACAGGAGAGTATTTATAGGGTTTCCCAAAATGGAAAAAGGCATAAGTGTCAGATGCGTCACCGATCGGATGGCAACCTGATCGGATGGCACATCCGATCAGATGGCAATCCGATCAGATGTCCACTCGATCGGTTGGCCACTCGATCCAGGTGTCCGGCGCGATGAGTTTTGTCGTTTCGATTCGCCTGTTGAGCGTTGCGATGCGATTCGAGTGAGCGATGCGATAGTGTTACCCATTAGTTACACAAATACCCTAACTACTATATCTAACATACAATCACTATAAATACTTGCGTTTTGCGTTTTGCGATTAGATTTTTATTACGGTTGCGATTTATCACCTCAACATAAACATAACAAGCACATGTAACACATAATAGAACACACACGTAAAATAATATCCAGAACACATAATTCGAGTTGCGATTGCGATGCGATTAGCGATTAAGCATGCGATTAGTCCTCGATTATTTACATGTACTCCACATAATACAATTAAAGCAATTTAAAATAGAATTCGACTACAAGTCAAAGAAGTCAAATCGGTAGTTAAGAAAGGAGTGACAGATCGCAATTAGCAATCTTTTCTTCCTTTGACTTCAATCTTGACTTTGACTTTCCAAAAGTGGGTTGTTACACTCATACCTGGTTCGACTCCTGTCGCCAAGGCTCCTTACCGACTTGTCCCCTCTGAGATGCAAGAATTATCTAGTCAACTGCAAGAATTACTCGATAAAGGTTTTATACGTCCAAGTACCTCGCCGTGGGGTGCTCCTGTGCTATTCATAAAAAAGAAAGATGGTTCATTTCGCATGTGCATCGACTACCGTGAACTTAACAAACTCACCGTCAAGAATCGTTATCCTCTCCCTCGCATCGACGATCTATTCGACCAACTACAAGGCGCAAGCTGTTTCTCTAAAATTGACCTTCGATCCGGTTATCATCAGCTCCGTGTTCTCAAAGAAGATATCCCTAAAACTGCGTTTCGCACTCGTTATGGACACTACGAGTTCATGGTTATGCCTTTTGGCTTAACTAACGCACCCACCGTGTTCATGGACCTTATGAGTCGTGTTTGTAAACCTTACTTGGATCGTTTTGTTATAGTCTTTATTGATGATATCCTTATCTATTCAAAGAACCAAGCTGATCATGCACGACATTTACGCCTTATGTTAGAACTTTTACGTGGTGAACGCTTATACGCAAAGTTTTCTAAGTGCGAATTCTGGAATAATGAAGTACAATTTCTCGGGCACGTTGTTAGCAAACAAGGAATTCATGTAGACCCCTCCAAATCGAGGCAGTGAAGAATTGGAGTACGCCTAAATCTGCATCTGAGATTCGTTCCTTCTTAGGATTGGCGGGTTATTACCCCCGATTCATCTCGGATTTTTCAAAGATCACCGTCCCTCTCACTTCGTTGACTCAGAAAGAGAAACCTTTTGCTTGGGGTCCCGAGCAAAAGGAATCCTTTCAAACTCTTAAGAACTTGCTCTGTAACGTTCCTGTACTTGCCCTCCCTGATGGGAATGATGATTTTGTAGTGTATTGCGATGCCTCGAATTGTGGTCTTGGTTGTGTGCTCATGCAATGGGACAAGGCCATCGCTTATGCCTCCCGACAGCTCAAAATACATAAGAAAAACTACACTACCCACGATTTGGAGCTTGGCGCAGTTGTTTTTGCGTTAAAGATTTGGCGACACTATCTATATGGTACTAAGTGTGTGGTTTTCACTGACCATAAGAGCCTGCAACACATTTTTAACCAAATGGAACTGAATGTGTGTCAGCGATGATATGTAGAGTTGCTTAACGATTACGACTGATCGATCCGTTACCATCCTGGTAAAGCGAATGTCGTGGCCGACGCTCTTAGTCATAAGACTCATGTTAGTAGCATCTGCTGTTTCCAGATCACTAGTGATCTTCATGCTTGTATCCGTGAAGCTCAATACTCGTCAACCAACGAAGGTAATCTGATCGTTGAAATACGAGGCGCTACAATCGATCAACTTGTGACAAAGTCTGATGGACTTTAGTACCATCTCAATCGCATCTGGGTGCCAGACCGCGACAATCTCCATGAGCTCATTATGAATAGGCTCACAAATCCTGATACTCTATTCATCCTGGTGCTGATAAGATGTACCATGACTTGCGTGCGTCCTATTGGTGGCCTGGTATGAACAAGGAAATAGCCGCCTACGACTCGAAGTGTCTTATTTGATCAAAGGTCAAAGCTGAACATCAACGCCCTTCAGGTCTTCTCGAATAACCTGAAATCCTTGTTTGGAAATGGGATAGGATTCCTATGGACTTTATAACTAAACTACCCCGTACACCTTCCGGTCATGATAGTATATGGGTAATCATCGACCGTTTAACCAAATCAGCCCACTTTCTTCCTATTCGTGAAGATTTCAAGGTGGAGAGACTTGCTCGAATCTACACTGATGAAATCATATGTCGTCATGGTATACCCATTGACATAATCTGTCGCAACCCCCGACCCCTGCCTCGGGAGGCGGGCGGCCGCAGCCTACTCAGAGATGGTGGTATCGGTGTTTATCATTATTTAGCAACGGAAATTTCATCAGGACCGTAGTTAGGAAATATTTTATCAGAGTAAAACACCACATTTTAGTATAATATATTGGGTTAAAGCCCAAGTTTTCATTACAAACAGGTTTATAGGATTAAATCCTATTTTATTGAAATAAAACATTTTCTTTATTTAGGTAACTTTTATAGCCACTTTTCCAAGCCTTCAGTGCTCTCCAGCCGGCTTCTATTTGGCTTTCACATTTTTTACCTGAAACGCGTTTAAAAACATTTTGTTAGTGGGAAATACTGGTGAGTGGATCCCAATTTAATCAAGTCAGATTTTATCCTTGTACAGTATTGAGGGCAATCCAGCAATTACATTTGTTTACCATTCTACTTTAATTACCACCCACGATACTGTCAACCCGACTTGTGGTCATGTTACTACTCACAGTGTAGTAACATGTTTTGTATACAAAACCCCAACATACCGACGATAATTGTAGAATTACAAATACTCAATCACTGTTAATTATCATGTAAAATAATTGAGGTTTTGTAAAAATAGTTTACAAAAAGGTTTACAAAACGGAGATTACTCACATTGCTAATTTAGACTTTTTCTTGTGGTTTCCTGATTATAATCTAATAAATTAAACAATGCAGACGCGTTAGTAAAATAACCCAATATTTACATTAGTTATACCCTCCCTGAGACAGAACTCCAACGACTACGCCGGGCAGAACCTCGACAACCGTTACGGAGCACTAAATCAATTGGGCAGCGTATCTATACGTAACCGGGGGTTAAAATACTTACAACGAGGCAGAGCTTTGCTAATTAGGGGGTATTATGCCCAAATATTATGTTTATACTACAGAAATTAGAGAGAGAATTCGAGTGTGAGCAATCAGAAAATGAAGGCCGATGCTCCCAATTTATAGGAGCTGATCTCGGCTTCCTCGTGGTCCGCTAAACATATACAAGGGGGCTTCGCGCCCTGCGACGTAGGGTGTGTAGGGCCTAGCTTTGTCCGGTCATACATATAGCTTCAACACAACACCTGACACGTGGCAGCAGGGGGTGCACCCTGGTCTTGAGCTGACGCGGCCCTCGTAAGCCTTCACTGGCTTTGTCGCGGCCCGCCAGGGACCATTAGAATTTGTTTTTATTTAATTTTTATAAAAATAAATGTATTTAAGGCCATTTTACGTATACGGGGTGTATTGTTCTTAATATTTTAGGATATATTTAGGAGTGTCGGAATTATTTTAGGAGGGTTGTTATATCCTCCCGACATTAATTGAGAACTCGTCCTCGAGGTCTATTGGAACAGGTGTGGGTATTTCCACTGCATCTCTGATTCAAGCTCCCATGTGTATTCTGGTCCTCTCTTGGAATCTCATTTCACTTTTACTAGAACTAATCTCTTGTGTTTGAGATTCTTGATTTTCCTATCTTCAATCTATAGAGGCTTCTCTACAAATTTAAGCTTTTTCATTTACCTCTATATCCTTAAGAGGTATCACTAATGATTCATTGGCTAAGCACTTTTTGAGATTACATACATGAAATACATCATGTATTCCTGCCATTTCCTCTAGCAGTTGTAGCTGATAAGCTACTGGTCCTATTCTTTATAATCTCAAAGGGTCCAACATACCTGGGGCTTAGCTTTCTCCTTTTGATGAATCTTACCACTCCTTTCCATGGAGAAACTTTTAATAACACCTTGTCTCTTATCTGAAATTCCAATGGCTTTCTCCTGTTATCAGCATAACTCTTTTGTCGATCGCGTGCTGTTTTTAGTCGTTCCTTGACTTGAATGATCTTATCCGTGGTTTCTTGTACTATTTCTGGTCCAGACAATTGCTTTTCTCCAATTTCTGCCCAACAGACTGGGGTTCAGCACTTTCGTCCATAAAGTGCTTCGAAAGGTGCAGCATTGATACTGGTATGATAGCTGTTGTTGTAAGAAAATTCTATTAATGGTAAGTGATCGTCCCAATTTCCTCCAAAATCAATTACATAAGTTCTAAGCATATCTTCCATCGTCTAAATTGTCCTTTCGCTTTGTCCATCCGTTTGAGGATGATAAGCGGTGCTTAGATTTAGCTTGGTTCCCATTGCTTTTTGGAAACTTGTCCAAAAATGAGAAGTAAAACGGCTATCTCTATCAGACACAATAGATAAAGGAATTCCATGTAATGAAACTATTTCATTTACATACAACTTGGCTATTGTTCCATACTGAAAGTTTCCTTCATCGGTAAGAAATGAGCAGATTTGGTTAACCTATCTCCAATTACCCAAATTGTATCATTACCTTTTCGTGTCTTGGGTAATTTGGTAACAAAGTCCATTGTTATCAATTCCCATTTCCATACAGGCATTTCCAATTGCTGCAACAAACCTGAGGGTTTCTGGGGTTCAGCTTTGACCTGTGAACAGGTTAGACACTTAGAAACATAAGCTGCTATATCCTTTTTCATTCCTATCCACCAGAAATTCTTTCTTAAGTCTTGATACATCTTATCACTTCCAGGATGTATCGTATATTTAGACTTATGGGCTTCTTCTAATATTCGGTAGTGTAGGTTTCCTAGTTTAGGTATCCACATCCTTTTCTTATGGAATCTCCGTATTCCATTTGTTCCTTGCTCTAATTCCTTAATCATTCCTTTCAATTTCTTAGTATCATCCTTGATTACTGATTCTTGTACTTCTCTAATTTGCTCATTTAAATATATCTGCAGATTTAATTTAAGAGAACGTACTCTTTTTGGCTTTTCATGATACTTTCGACTTAAACCATCGACTACTACATTTGCCTTTCCTGCATGATACTGGGTATTACAATCATAATCACTTAGTATCTCCATCCGACGTCTTTGTCTCATATTCAATTCTTTTTTCCCGAAAACATACCTTAAACTCTTATGATCGGAAAAAAATGGTAAACTTACTACCGTAAAGGTAACATCTCCAAATCTTAGGGGCAAAAATTATAGCTCCTAACTCCAAATCATGGGTTGAATAATTTTCTTTGTGATTTTTAAGTTGTCTAGATGCATAGGCTATAACCTTTTGACGTTGCATCAACACACATCCATAACCTAACTTAGAAGCGTCACAATAGACTACAAAGTCTTCGGTTCCTTCTGGTAATGCTAGTATGGGTGCGTTGGTTAATCTTTGCTTAAGAATTCTAAAGGCTTCTTCTTGTTTTGTTCCCTATTCAAACTTAACAGACTTACAGGTTAATTTTGTTAAGGGAATGGCTATTCTAGAAAAATATCGGATAAATCTTCTATAATAACAGGCTAATCCTAGGAAACTTCTAACCTCTGTTGGCGACTCAGGGGTTTTCCATTTAGTAATTGCCTCAATCTTTGTGGGATCCACATGAATTCCTTCATGATTAACTAAATGTCCAAGAAATTGCACTTCTTCTAACCAAAATTCGCATTTTGAAAATTTAGCGAAGCTTTTCTTTTCTCAGCAAATTTAGGAGTGCATGCAGATGCGCTGCATGTTCCTCTTTACTTTTAGAGTAAATGAGAATATCATCTATAAAGACAATTATGAATTTATCCAAATATGGCTTACATATTCGGTTCATCATGTCCATAAATGCGGCTGGGGCATTGGTTAAACCAAATGGCATGACAGTAACTTCATAATGGCCATACCTTGTCCTAAACTTAGGAATGTCCTCTTCCTGTACCTTTAATTGATGATATCTTGAGTGTAAGTCGATCTTAGAAAAGAATCGAGCTCCTTGTAATTGATCAAACAGATCATCGATTCTCGGTAATGGGTACCGATTTTTAATCGTGACTTCGTTCAATTCTCGGTAATCAATGCACATACGCATCGACCCGTCTTTCTTTTTGACGAATAAGATCGGTTCTCCCCATGGCGATGAACTTGGCTGTATAAATCCTTTCTCCAACAGTTCGTCCAATTGTTTCTTTAATTCTTGCATTTCTGCTGGTGCCAAAGGGTAGGGTGCTTTGGCAATTGGTGCGATTCCTGGTAGCAGATGAATTCTGAATTCGACTTCTCTGTCCGGTGGTATTCCTCGTAGTTCTTTTGGGAATACGTCTGAGAATTGAGATACTACGGGGGTATCTTTCAATTCTTTTCCTTTAGTGTTAATGATTATGGAAATCATGTACACTAGTGATCCTTTTCTTGCACAACTTGTTGTTTTCATCACAGAGATGAATTTCGTGGATCTAAATGGCTTATCTCCTTTAATTGTGATCTTTTCACCTTTTGGTGAATTTACTTGTATTGATTTTTGATCACATAGAATACTGGCTTTATTGGCTACTAACCAATCCATTCCTAAAACAACATCAAATCCTGCCAGATTCATTGGGTAAAGATTTGCAATAAACTTTTGATTTAAAAATTATATTCTTGCTCCCTGCAAGATTTCAGTAATCTTAATGGTTTCCCCATTTGTTGCCTCTACCAGACATTCTAGTTGAAGTTTAGTTAATGGTTGATTGAGAAGTTTTCAAAATGAAGTATTAATAAAACTTTGGTTCACACCAGAGTCAAATAATACTTTAGCAAAAACATCATTAACTAAAAACGTACCGGCAATCACGTCCGGGATCATCTTTGCTTCTTCTACAGTCAGAACAAATGCTCTAGCATTCTTAGTAGTCTTGTTGTTTATGGCTGGAGCTAGTTTCGGACAATTCGGCTTGATGTGCCCTTTTTCTCCACAGTTGAAACACACTCCATTACTGGGTTTCTTCCTACAGTCTTCTTCCTTCTGTCCAGGTATCTTGCAGTAGTTGCAGTATGTGGAGCATCTTCCTGAATGTTTCTTCTTGCAAGCCTTACAATAAGGTGCAGAAGTAGAACCTACGTTCTTCCCACGATTGAAATTACCATAATGAAATTCCTGGGTAAGTTTCTGGACTAGGTTCTTCTTCTGGTTTTCTTCTTGCGTACGCACTAGTTCATCAGTCAATGTATTGGCTAGTTCTACAGCTTCTTCTATGGTTGGTGATCTAGCTGCCTTGACTACATGCCTAATCTCACTTATTAATCCCCAGATGTAACGGGAGATTAATACCGGTTCTGGTGATGCAAGGGTTGTCACTATTCTAGCATATTCGAAGAATACAGTAGTGTAGCCCTTACAGTCTACTCTAGTCATTTTAAGGTTTAAGAATTTATTGGCTATCTGTTCTTTTTTGTTGGGAGGACAGAATTTCCTTTCAACGATATTCTTAAACTCAATCCATTCCATATTATAGGTTCTATCACTTCCCCTAGCCTGGAGAATAGTGTTCCACCATTCTAGAGCTGCATTCTTAAACAGATTGGAATCAAACATGATTTTGTCTTCCTCTGCACACTTGCTTATTTTTAAGACTGCCTCAGTCTTTTCTATCCAGCGTAGAGCTGCAATGGCCCCTTCATTGCCTGAGAATTCTATTGGTTTGCAGGACCAAAATTCTTTGTAAGAACAACCATAAGACATGGTTCTTCTTCTTTTTGGAATAGACAATTGAAGTAATGGTCCATTGTTCACGCTGTGACTGGGTTCAGTACGTGATCGCTTACTTCCACTATTACTTTTATATTATTTTCCGCTTCCCTAACGTTTTGGATGATAGCTGGCATAGCATCTCTAATTCCCTGGGTTACTATGTGTCGAATGGCACCGTTATTTATCTGATTATCATTATTCTGGTTTTCCCGATTTGCATCGTTAGCCATCTGAATTTACAAACAATTACCAAGTATTAATATCCCAGAGCAATATTTAATGCCAATAAACACACAACAACACATTGATCAAAATCGTCGTACATTGCGACATTTACTCTATTTTATATATGCGCCTAATACAAACCATAACTGGAAATTTAAAACATAATACTAGTACTATAAGATTATCTATTTTTGTTGATTTTTTTTCAAGTCACACACACACACACACATATATATATATATATATATTTATATTATTATTACTTAGTGGGGATCCATCCAATATTGCATATTACGCTCGTCATACTTCCAGACGAGTCTCTCCCCTATTTGTCTCATTCTTTCACTTCCTTCTATTATCTCCTCACCAAAGGTGCGGAGTTCTTGCACATTCTCAGTGCTCATGGGTGGTGCAGGTGCTGGTATCGGGTCAGGGTACTGTGACATCGGTTCTTCGTAAGGGTACGGGTTTTCTAGGATCTCCCTCATATATTGGTCATTATCAAAATATGGGTCTAGAGGGTCAAGGTTTGGATAGGGTGCTACTGGGTTTTGCTTGGGTTCTTCTTGTGGATAGAGTTCTGAGTAATCCCTATGGTCGTCAAACCATGGGTCGTAGTCTGGGGGATAGGGTGCTGGTACTCTAGGGATTTCAGCTGGGTCAAAAGCAGGTACTGGAGGCTGGTCTACTGGGTTTTGTTAAATTTCCATGGGTTGTGTGGGAAACAGTGGTAACGACTGGGGTGCAATGAGTTGTTCTAGATTTGGGTCTGCAGCTGTGGTAGTTAATATGTGGAAATTGGATAGTAGTCTATTGATTATATCCTGAGTTTGAGTGTTCATTTCTCTATTCGCGGCTGCTAAAGCTCGCTACTGCTGTAATTTCCTCATCCTTTTTCTATGCTCGAGAGCTCCTCTACTGAACCATCCTCTTTTCTTGGGAGGAAATGGTTCTTCAAATTGTGCCCTGAATACGAAAATCCCTTCTTCGGTGTCAGCCGAATACCCCGAGGGGGTAGGCTGAGAAGAAGTTCCTTCGTCCCTAGGAGAGCTGGACAATTGACGGTAAGCGTCCATAGGTCCTTGGTCACTCATACTGTAAACTAACAAATTGTTAAATAACACGAAATAATAATCTACATGTATGCACATAGTATCATGGATTATTTCCTAACAAAATTGACAATTTCAATGTCAGCGGAACACTTCTTTGGCTGAAATTAGTGGCTGTAGCTCTGATACCACCTTCTGTCGCAACCCCCGACCCCTGCCTCAGGAGACGGGCGGCCGCGGCCTACTCAGAGATGGTGGTATCGGTGTTTATCATTATTTGGCAGCGGAGATTTCATCAGGACCGCAGTTAGGAAATATTTTATCAGAGTAAAACATCACATTTTATAATAATATATTGGGATAAAGCCCAAGTTTTCATTACAAACAGGTTTATAGGATTAAATCCTATTTTATTGAAATAAAACATTTTCTTTATTTAGGTAACTTTTATAGTCACTTTTCCAAGCCTTCAGTGCTGTCCAGCTGGCTTCTATTTGGCTTTCACATTTTGTTACCTGAAATGCGTTTAAAAACATTTTGTCAGTGGGAAATACTGGTGAGTGAATCCCAATTTAATCAACTCAGATTTTATCCTTATACAATATTGAGGGCAATCCAGCAATTACATTTGTTTACCATTCTACTTTAATTACCACCCACGGTACTGTCAACCCGACTTGTGGTCATGTTACTACTCACAGTGTAGTAACAAATTTTGTATACAAAACCCCAACATACCGACGATAATTGTAGAATTACAAATACTCAATCACTGTTAATTATCATGTAAAACAATTAAGGTTTTGTAAAAACAGTTTACAAAAAGGTTTACAAAAAGGAGATTACTCACATTGCTAATTTAGACTTTTTCCTGTGGTTTCCTGATTATAATCTAATAAATTAAACAATGCACACGCGTTAGTATAATAACCCAATATTTACATTAGTTATACCCTCCCCGAGACAGAACTCCAACGAATACGTCGGGCAGAACCTCGACAGCCGTTACGGAGCACTAGATCAATCGGGCAGCGTATCTAATACGTAGCCGGGGGTTAAAATACTTACAACGAGGCAGAGCTTCGCTAATTAGGAGGTATTATGCCCGAATATTATGTCTATACTCTAAA